>MU228286.1:1254282-1284995 GCA_018584345.1 Thuja plicata | reverse complement strand
AAATATTAATTAAATAAATGAATTAAATATTCATTTATCTTCAAAGAGATAACTCTAATCAGATCACATGGGTTACTCCACCCATCTCTCCAGTTCACATGGGTAACTCCACCCACCTCTTCAGTTCAAAAAGGTAACTCACAATTGGCTCTTCAGTCAACCAAACTCTATCTCCTCTTTACCAATTGAAGAGGTGGAGTTTACTGATGGCTTCTCCAGTTCCCTTTGATCTCAACCGTTCATCTCCCTATCTCTGGGATTGATCTCAACTGTTCATCTCCCTATCTCTGGGATTGATCTCAACCATTCATTTCATCCCCAATTCCTATATAACAAACCCTTCATAACCATTTGAAGGATCCAGGATTTCAAGCTCTCGTGCGCCATTACTCCGTCAATTTGGTTCTAGCATTCAAGCCATCTTGTCATCACACACACATTTCAAGTATCAAATTCTTGACGCTTCTCAAGTCATAGACGTTGCCCACACCAATATTGAGAATCAAAAACATCATTTCAGAAGGAGTAGAGAGAAACAATAGAAGCTTCAAGCACTTTGGGGTTTGCATTCATTTGTTTTCCTTTCTTTTCTTGTACATTTTATTGGTTACATTTCAAGTTATTTGTTATTGGTAGCTTTGTGTATTAGTTTTATATCATTGCAAAACAGTGCTACTAACTCTCGCCTTTGGAAATATTGGGAACCACGAATCACAAAAGAGGAGGCGTATAGTAAGTATTACGCCTTTGTCATTATTTTCAAAAAAAAAGGGGAAATGATATGATAAAGGGGGAAATGATATGAAAAGGGGAAATGATAAGGTGAAAGGGGGAAATGATAAAAGGGAAAATATATGTATCAAAGGAAGAAACATGTACATACACTACACCGAGGCATGTACATAGGGGGAGTCATATTGACAAGGTAAACACTTGGTGTATATATAGTGAACATTTCAGTTTTGCACATATCAGTTTTTGATACTAATGCCAAAGGGGGAGATTGATAATCATAAAGGATAATAGTTTGTCACTAGTATACAAGGAAATAGTTTTTGGATTGTCACTAATATGATCACTGAGTGACAATATTTAGTCAAGTGCAGAGGACACTGAAAATAGACAAGTGCAGTGGTCACCAAAAATGTTAGTGCAGTGAACACTGACAGACAGTTTACAGAGTAAACCGAGAACACAGTTTATAGAGTAAACTGATAGATAGTTCAGAGAAATCATCGACAACACAGTTCACAGAGCATCCCGATAGCAGTATGTCTATAGAGACATCATCAAGCACCAGTCTACCAAGAGATAGTTTTATTTTTGAGAAATGTGGATCTAAGCTACACGTCAGATAAAACACTTGAGTTTTATATTTAGCTTTATGCTTAGCTGTAAAACCATTTCTTGAGGAACAAGTAAAGCATATGTAATTGTTTTAATCAGTCTAACTGATTGTAAACATGCAAACTAGGAGATCATGGTCAAGTTGTAAACCTTTGATCATAGAGTTTTTATTGTAAAGTGTGAAACCTAAATAGGTCAATACATTGTATAAATAGATATAATAATCAATCAGACAATGATGATTGTAATCATAGCAGACATCTAAGGATGAAACTGAGAGTTTCATGTAGAAGGACACAAAAGACAGAATTCAGTTATGAAGGACAAGATTCAAGGCTACTGAGCATAATAAAGGTACTAATCAATCACTATTGATGATACACATACATTGTGAACTTAAAGGATATGTATTCAGCAATTCAAGCTTGCATACCATTAGGTCAACAAGTATTTTTTACTACTCTCTAACAATTGTAGCAAATAGAAGAAATCCTTTAAGAAGGTGGATTTTACAATCTTTATGTAAATCTCTTAATTGAGTGCACACTTAACAGTATTGCTAAATATCTTAATAGAGTATACCTAACCAGTCTAAAATGTTACTCCTAACAAGGTAAGATCATCAGAAGTGATCAAAATTGTAGCCTTAATTGGCACCTTCCATTCTGCAGATAGTGAAGCTTTGTGGGTCTCATCCCCACCGTATTTTTTACCTTCTAACGGGGGTTTTCTGTGTTACCAATTCTTGTGTAATGTGTACATGAATTTCATGAATGTTTTTATGAATGTTTACATGCAATTAAGTTTATGATTTGATATTACATGCATAAGGTAGAAAAGAAATATGGTTGGTAATGCAAGAAAAGATTACTAAGGCTTAAAGGTTAATTGATATGAAATTTTTTTAAGGGTATTGATTCACCCCTCCCCTCTCAGTACACACCATTCCATTATTCCAACAATTGTGGTAATGGACCAACCATCAAAAGAGACCTCTAATGTTGTTACTAGGGGGAAAGCATCAAATATAACATTACAAGGAATTACCCCTAAGAACACTTGCACTAATAAATCTTCTTCTTCTTCAAGACAATACAATCTTGTGGATCAATTGCAAAAGACACCTGCACAAATCTCAATCCTTGAATTATTGAAACTTTCTCCAACTCATAAGGAGATTTTGGAAAAGTCTCTTGTGGAAACCACTGTTCTTGATAACTTCGATGTAGATAGATTTCAAAACATGGTTGGTCATCTCATTGCACCTCATTGTTTATCCTTTTCCAAACAAGATGATATGTCTGTCAACAATCCCCAAAATCTCTCATTGCATATAGAAGTTTTGATACATAAACACCATGTCAAAAGAGTCATCATTGATGGTGGAGCTGGTTTAAACATTTGTACATTGATTCTAGTGAAAGCCCTAGGGTTTTCCGAAGGGGCCATTGATCCAAAGAAGAAGATAATCATTAAGGCCTATGATGACGAAGAAATATCTTCTAAAAGAATGGTGATTTTTCCCATCTAAGTGGGCCCAATTCAAAAGGATATTGTTTTCCAATTTCTTGACATGAAATTGACTTACAACATCTTGATAAGGAGGCCATGGATCCATGAAATGGAAGTGGTACCTTCAACTTACAAATAATGCATCACATTCCCATACACGAGGGAGGAAATCACTATAAGTGGGGATTTGAATCCATTCCAATATTGTAACATTTTCAAACCTATGAATGAGTCATTCATTCCACACAATAGTGAAGGGGCTACATCAAGTGCTTGTAATGAGGAAATTCAAGAAAAGGTTTACCAAATTATGCAATAAATGGGGTATAAAGGAAGAGGACCTTTGGGCATAAGGAATAAAGGGTTGTTAGAGCCTATACAACCTCCATGGAGGTCTAGCAAGGAAAAATCTTCGATAGGATATCATGAACAAGGAAATGGTCAAAAGAACTTTAACAAATCTTATGAACACATCCACATGGTAGATTCAAAAAGTGAAGATGATTCTACAAAATATGAATGGGATTCATTATCTGAGGCCTATTGTCATGAAAAGGAGGTGGATGTGATTCATACCTATGCTCCCATATCTGGTAAAATTAAACACTCAAGTTTTGATGAAGGATTGAGTTCCAATCAAGGCCCTACATTCATCAAGAATCAAATGCAAGAGAGGAATAAAATGGAAATCGTTGGGTGGGTGAAACCATGTGTACCTTCATGGGTAAGATAATATAAAATTAGGTTTAACCCATGAGATTTTTATCCTCAAGAAACCCAAGAGGACTCAAGTGAGGAGGATTTCGATCCAAGTTCTATGGAACATCTTGAGAAAGCCCATGTTATAGAGTTAAGCGATATAATGTATGAACCCCGTAACAGAATCATGTCCCTAAACCCCATGGATACAAACTTACACAATGAACCTTTATCCCTTATACATCCCAAGCTAATTGATTGGGACTTAACTGATCCAAATGATATACTATCCTTCTCAAATTACAATTCAATGAACCTGTACCTAAATGTGGTTGAGCCCTCTTTCACCAAAAAATTTGATCAAAGCACAACAATGGAAGAAAGTGGCCAATCTCTTAGTCCAAAAGAAAAAAAATCAAATGGTCTAGTGGTGAAAAGCACAATGTGGTAGTACTAGACCTAAAAAGTAAAAATAAAGGATGTTTTTGAAGGTGAAAACCCAACAATGGCACCTAAGGAAGAGAGATTGCACACTCTACCAGAACATGATGAGGAAAGGTATCCTATATTGATTGAGCCCACATAGAAGGTAAACATTGGCACTGAATCAGAACCAAAGTTCATACACCTTGCAACTTCACTAACTCCAGCAAAAAGGCAAGACTTCATTAAGTTCTTCATGGAAAAGCAAGTCAATTTTGCATGGTCTTATACAGATATGCCAGGGCTATATCCAAGTTTCATTATGCATCATTTAAATGTAAGACAGGGGCTAATCTAGTTAAACAAAAGCTAAGAAAGATGCATCTTCATGTAGCCTTGTTAGTCAAAGCAAAATTAGAGAAGTTATTAAAAGTTGGTTTCATAAGGGTTATAGCCTATGCTAAATGGATATCCAATATTGTACCAGTTTTAAAACATTATAAATTAATTAGAGTGTGCACAGATTTATGAGATGTCAATTTAGTATGCCCAAATGATGACTTTCCATTACCAAGCATTGATGCTACAGTGGATTTTACAGTGGGACACTCTATGTTCTCCCTTATGGATGGGTTTAGTGGATATAACCAAATCAAGATAGCACCAGAGTATCAAGATAAAAAATCTTTTATATGTGATTGGGGTACCTTTTTTGGAACATTGTGCCCTTCGGCCTTAAGAATGTTGGAGAAACCTATCAAAGGGAAATGACCATAATCTTCCATGACACGATGAATAAGTTTCTTGAAGACTATGTGGATGACATTTTAGCCAAATCACATGCAAGGAAAGATCACCTACCAATATTGGAGAATATTTTCACAAGACTAGAGCAATTTAAAGTAAGGTTAAATCCCAAAAAGTGTGCATTTGGGGTACATTCTGGAAATTTGTTGGGCTACATAGTTTCTGCAAAAGGAATAGAAGTAGATCTTGAGAAGGTCCAAGCTATCATGTATATGGAAGCACCAAAAAATATAATCCAAATGAGGTCACTACAAGGAAGGTTTCAATCCATAAGGAGGTTCATATCCCAATTAGCCGAAAAGTGTCATTCTTTCACTCAACTTCTGCACAAGAACATAATTTTCAAGTGGGATGCACAATGTGATGAAGCCTTCTCATTATTAAAGAAATAATTTCTAAATGCACCTATACTCATGCCACCTATTAAATACAATCCATTATTCTTGTACATTTTAGCAACAAATCACTCTTTAGGGGTACTATTGGCTCAAGATGATAAAGATGGAAAAGAAAAGACTATTTATTACCTCAGCATAACCCTAGTTAAATATGAGCTAATTATATCTTCCTTGAAAGACCGTGCCTAGTAGAGGTTTTGGATTCCCAAAAAATACATCACTATATGTTGGCACACAAGGTTAAACTCATTGCTAAGATCGATACTCTAAAGTATCTACTTAGGAAAATAGCTCTTACAGGAAGATTGACGAAATGGGTGATAGTGTTGAGAGAATTTGATATAGAGCATGTGGATAGAAAATAAATTAAAGTAAAAGCAATAGAAGATCAATTGGTGGATGATCCTCTGGTTTTTGACCATTCTATTCAAGATGAATTTCCAGATTCATAAAAAATCAATGTTGAGGCAAAAACATGGAAACTCTACTTCGATAGATCTTACACGCAATATGGCTTGGCGGAAGGCATTCTCTTGATTACATCTTAAGGCTACATATTCCTAATCCATGCACCAAAAATATTGCAGAGTATAAAGCCCGAGTCATAGGCATCAAAATGGCCTTAGATTGGAAAGTAACAAAACTGCAAGTTTATGGTGATTCTCAACTAGTCATAAATCAAATCAATGATGAAAATCAAACAAAGGATGATGATTTGATGCCTTATAAAAAGATGATAGATGATTGGAAAAAGTATTTTGTTTTGATTACTTTTTAGAAAATACCAATGGACTGAAATAGAGCAACAGATGTCATGGCAACCTTATCCTCTCTTCTTCAACTTCCAGAACAAAATGCTAGATATGAATTCAAAGAGTTGGTGAAACCTGCATTTGACATTACTAACTCCCAAATAATATTCTTATTAATTAGACATGAATCACCATGGTATAGACCTACCTTTACTTACCTAAAAGACCAAATATTACAATTGTACAAAACCCGCAACCAAAAAAGACATTTTATACGCCAAACTTCCTGATATACCATCATTTCTAACATAAAAGTCTTGACAGGATGCTTCTTAGGTGTCTTGAGGATGAGGATTCAAAATTATCCTTACAAGATGTTCACGAGGTAATATGTGGGTCTCATTCAAATGGGTTAAACTTAGCTAAGAAAATCCTTCAAATGGGGTACTTGTGGCCAACTCCAGAGAAAGAAGTTTGTCATTGTAAAAATATGTCAGAAATGCCAATATAATGGGGATATGATTCATGTGCTAGCACAAGATCTACACCCAATTCCCACACCTTGGCCCTTTTTATCAATGGGTTTGATTTAATCAGGATAATTTATCCACCATCATTCAACGGTCACAAATACATCATAACTGCTATAGAATATTTCACCAAATGGGTAGAACTTCTGCCTTTGTAAACTGCAACGGGGAAACAAATTTCAATGTTTATCCTAAATCACATAACTTGTAGATATGGAATTCCTCATGCTATAATAATCGATAATGGAAAATAGTTTTAAAACAAGCATGTGGATGAACTATGTGAAAAATTTCATATTATACATCTTTCCTCTTCAATCTATTATCCTCAAGGGAATGGTCTAGCAGAAGCAACAAACAAGAACATACTTAAGATTTTGAAGAGAACAGTTGATAATTTAGGAAAGAATTGGAATGTACAACTGAACCCGACATTATGGGCATATAGGAAAAGGATAAGAACACCTACGGGTGAAACACCTTTTTGATTGGTTTATGGAGCAAAAGTCATTTTACCTTTAGAAGTTTAGATTTTGGCATTGAGAGTCTCCTTACATGGTTTGATAATAGATGAAGATTATAGGGTTTCTAGACTTCAACAACTTGATTCAATCGAAGAACACCAAATACATGTGTATGAACATCTCAAGGTGTATCAAAATAGGATGTCAAGGAGCTATAAAAAGAAGATAAAACCAAGAGTATTTAAAATTAGTGATTTAGTGTTGAGAGAAAACCCTAAGAATCAAGCGGAAAGAGAGAAGAAAGGGAAATGGGAAGAAAACTGGTTGGGACCCTTCATTATCACATCTTCCTTTGGAATGGGGATATACAAGCTAGCTGATTATAATGGAGATGAGTTTCAAGAACCTATCAATAGCATTCACCTAAAGATAAGAAAATCATGCATCCAATGAAAGAGGTGGTACAGTAGTTCAAAGATATTTTGGCAGGTGTTAGCACCAAAGAGGCCTTGCACCAATTGTTCTACTCAAACAAAGAACTATAGAGAATGTCAGAGCATGAATAAGAGATCAAGTTCTTCTCTTATGAATTGACCATTTTCAGATCCTATTCTCCATAATGGTTCGAACGGGTTCTTAGATCATCTCCAAAAAGAGGTGAGCTCATTGAAATCACTCACCATCGTAGAGCTCACAACAAAAAAGGGAAGACAAGAGAGAACTCCTCTCACCATCCTACCAAGTCACAGAACCCGCTTGGATATCAATAACACATCGTTGACCTAACTGTTCCCATAGCCATAAATCAAAATCAAAATCAAAATCAGAACTTGCAAAATCATAATTTGCAGCAACCTCATCCAATGGCTTTCTTTGCCAACACACAAAGATCACCATTAAATTTTGTTGGGAAGATCCATGAATTGACCAAAAATTTGGAGAAGTTTTTCACATGTTTCATTTATAGCAAATCATGGACAACAAAAGAGCACATTTGTGCCTTCAAAGAAATTTGTAATCGCAAAGAGATATCCCACCAAGACATTGTCTGTCATCTTTTCCCATAAACTTTGGGGGAATTTGCATACAAATCATACCTAAATTTACCACAGGGATATATCTATGCATAGATCAAATTTGAAACCAAATTTCTCAATCAATTTAAGTTATATGTGGATGTTGCTACGACACACCACTAGTTCATAACAATGAGAAAGGATTCTAAGGATCCCATTGCCATGATCAATCATCGTTTCCACAAAATTCATGAAAAGTTGGAAGTTCCTTACACCATACCAGAGGAAGCCATCATACAAGTTTACCTCAAAGATCTGGACCCCTTCACCTCAATCTTTCTGAGAAGACTCCCACCCGTGGATAGAGACATAATGGAAAAGGTGTATAATCAGGCCATAAAAATCACACAACAAATGGAGTCACAAGAAAGGAACTTCATGACTATGCCCATCATTAACAACGCTACTGCCCCACATCCATTTTCAACAAGCAATTAAGCTTTGGCCACTCACCCACATCTGCTAAATCCAGTTCTGGCACAACCGTTTGCAACCCTACCACCATCCATCACTTATCCCAGTTATGAGGGTCATAAAATAGTATTTGTATAATAGAGGGTTGGGCCCCAAGCCAAACCTAATACTCACTTAGCCTCTAAATTGTATGTCATAAAGAAAACTTTGTCCCAACTCACAAATGAGCTCACCCAGATGAAGTTGAATCCTTCCCAAAACCAAAGTGGGTACCAACAAGCACCGGATGGTCCAAATGCTTATCCCCAAAATCATAATCATAGTTTTAACACTTACAACAATAACAAAAATACATAGGATAAGCCATTTGGGCATAAAAGACCGAATAGACTATGGAACACCTGGCCCAACAATGGTAGTATACCGATGGAAATTCTAACACCTATGAAGCTATGGAGGCCAATTTTTTCGGGGCTCTGAATCTATGCCAAAAAAACAACAGATATGGAAGCAACTCCCATAATTAGTATCCACAGGATCCAGAGGAACCACCCATTCAGTTCAATGCCATGATGTTTGATTCCTATGAATCTAGAAATAGAGAAAATTTAGGCCCTTGTTCGGGAGAAGAAGAGTTTGTGTTCCCATTCCAAAAGGAAAATGAGCCTAAGTACTCAGAAGTTCATGCCTTCTAGAATAATCATCAAAATTCCTACAATCTACAGAGTCAAAAGGAACCTATGATTGATGGAATACCTTTGAGTAAACAACCAAATCCACTAGATCCTTGAGAAAGCAATAATGCTGTGCCACCAAGAGGTCTAAATGCTACTACATTATCCCCACCAAACACGTTCACTAACTACATAAACTTGACATGGTCAAATGACAAGTACAGTGCAGTTGAAGAACTAAAGAAAACAAAGGCAAACATATCCATGTTTGAGATGCTTCAAGGTTTCCCTTCTCAGAGATAATCCCCCTTGAAATACATGGATCATTCAAAGCAAGGAATAACGAGTAGCAACGCAAAGACTGTCGCTAACGTTAACACTTCCAAATCTTTCACGATGATGTTCAAAGACAAGATAGAGGTACCACCATTCCTGCTCAGTCTGCAGATATTAGAGAAGAAAATACACAAGTGCCTGATTGATTCTGGATCATCTTGCAACGTCATGCCATTATCCATCTATCAAAAACTGGGAATGATTCCAGAAACAACAAATAGATTAGTGATCCAACTTGAAAAAACATAAGTCAAAGTAATTGGTGTTCTCAAAGACTTGCATATCCAACTGGTTAACAACCCAAGGATACTAGAGTACATCGATGTGCACATAGTAGATATACCCTAAACATATGGGATGATACTAAGTAGAGAATTAAACAAATACTTGAGAGGATGGTTGTCCACGGATTTCACGTAGCTATGGTTACCATGGAAAGGACTGAACAACCAAATCAAGATCGATGCTAAGCCTAAGTTAAGAAGGATGATCACTGAATATAATGCTCTGAATGAAGTCCTATTCACACAGACCAACCTAGGCACCTATCGGATGGATGACATTTTAATGTTCCAAATCAGAGAAGTTGAAGAACAAGGCCGTATTCCAGTGCAAGGCCTACTAGAACCCAAAATACATGAAGACATCTTTCAAAACTTCATCAATAGTATAATGATGAGCATGCTACACCTAGGGAAATATGTAGACTTTAACATCCTTTTGCTACCAGGGTATTGTCGGTTACATCAAGAAAGTCACTCAGAATTCATGTGCTCTAATTGGCAAAAAGCATTGTCTCGAGTGCTAACCCAAATTGCTCTACCAGTAAAAACCCTAAGGGAACCTAAAGAGGAAAAGGAAACTCTTGAATTGGAAATAAAAGGTGGCTCCATGATTAGGACAGATAACTTAGTGGACATAGACGCCCCGACCGAAAGTCAAGACAGTGGGTCATATTTAGACACCAAAAGCCCTACATTGAAATTATTCAGTGACTGGAGCACTTCAGATGATGGAGCATCTCTACCATACAAAGAGTTATAGGAAGATAAAGAAGGTGAAAGTACTAAATCCCTTGACCTCAAAAGTGCCCAAGAGATGGAAAAAGGAGAGTTAACTTCCTCAGGTAGTGAGCGGGAAAATAAGCAGAATCCCCAAACAAATGGGATCTCAAAAAGAGTTTTGGATGGTTTGAAACCCACAAAGCAGTACCAAATATGGAAATTACACTTCAATGGGTTTAAATGCAAACAAGGAGTAGGATTGGGGATCAAACTCATAAATCGAAGAGGTAAGTCTTTTAATGCTGCATACAAATTATAAATTATGTGCACTAACAATGTTGCAAAATATGAAGCATTGGTCCGTGGACTCCTCCTGGCTCGCGAGAAAGGAATAAAAGCCTTGACAGTGGAAGTATATTCACAATTGGTCATCAAAAAAGTCCACATTCAGTATTCTTGCAATGATAAGAGGCTTTCAACCTACCAAAATAGGGCATGGGACTTGATCAAGGACTTAGAAGCATTCAACATCAAGGCCATCCCATGAAGGAAAAATGTCATCGTTGATTCCCTAGTGGTATCCACCAGCTCGTTACATCCAATGGAGAAGTCCAAGTTAAAGAAGTTCTTAGTTGATCTCATTGTGGCCCTGACCATACTAGATAACATCACCAATTTCCAATTCTTTCAAGATGACCAACACATCCTTGAGTTCATCATGTGCGCAGGGGTGTTTGAGAAACAAATCATACACGAAGAGAAGGAAGATGCAAAAGAAGAAGTTAACATGGAAGACCCTGATGATCAAGGTATCATAAACCTAAGGACCAATTCCATACCCAAAGGAATGGTGGAACTAGAGAGGATCTTGGACAGCGATGGGACCACTATGAAAAGACATCCATGCATACCACTTGATGGTAAAGAGTATGAATCATACAACCTCGACACCGAAGACGAGTCAAGAGAAGTTCACATTCGGAGAGTATGTACCAAAGAGGAAAGGGATGAGATGGTCCACCTCCTTATAGAGTATCAAGATGTCATAGCTTGGAGTTATGAAGAACTAAAAACGTATGACACCTCAATCATTGTTCACAATATCCCACTAAATCTAGATTCTAAACCATTCTGCTAATGTCAACGACCCGTCAATCCTACAATGGAGCCCTTCAAATAAAAGGAAGTCTAGAAGTTACTAGAGGATAGAATCATATTTCCCATATGACACTCCACAAGGGTGGCCAACTTGGTACCCGTGAGAAAGAAGACGGGCAAGATTCGACTATGCGTGGACTTTTGAAACCTGAACAAAGCCTCTCAGAAGGATTACTACCCACTCCCTTCTCTTGATGAGGTATTGCAAGTAGTGAATGGTTACCAAATGATGTCATTCTTGGATGACTATTTAGGGTACAACCAATTAATGGTGCAAGAGAAAGATAGATTAAAAATGGCATTTACCACCAAATGGGGGACATTCGCCTATCGACGAATGCCCTTCAGTTTAATCAAAATTGGGGTTACTTTCTAGAGAGCAATGGACACTGCCTTCAAAGGGTTGGTCAACAAATGTATCATAATCTACATGGATGATCTGACTATTTTTTCAAAACAACAAGAAAATCATATAAGCGATTTAAGGAAGGTCCTCCAAAGATGAAAGAAATATAGGATTTCCTTAAATCCTAAAAAATGTGTATTCGGGGTGATAGAGGGCAAGTTGATTGGACACATAATCTAAAAAATAGGGATAGTAATTAACCTCGACCGGGTCCAAGCTATTCTCAAGCTAACGCCACCTCACAGTTGCAAATAGTTGAAGTCTTTCTTCAGGAAGATCAACTTCGTAAGGAAGTTCATTAGTGATTTTGCCGAGATAGTAGAACCACTCAATGACATGCTGAAGAAGGATATTAAGATTGAGTGGACTCCCCCAGTGAGGAAGTCATTTGAAGAAATCAAGAATGCCATAGCCACAACCCATGTTCTCATCAGTCTAGATTACACTATTCCCTTTAAAGTACACTCCTTCACATCAGAACATTGTTGCACCGACATCCTCACATAGAAGAAAGATGGGGAGAATGAGAGACCAATAGCTTTCATGAGTTTCCCCTTTAAGAATGTTGAGGTCAAGTACCCCAACCTAGACAAACAATATTTTTCTTTAGTCAAAGCGGTAAAGAAATTATGACACTACATCTTGAGGAGAAAAGTCTTCGGGATAGTCCTAGATGCAGCTGTAAAATCTCTGCTGATGCAAAATGAGCTAGGAGAGCGAAGAGGAAAATGGATGGCCATCTTGCAAGATTTTTACCTATAAATTCAGCCAATGAAACTAGTAAGAGGCCAAGGCCTAAAAAAACTAATCTCTGAAGTGGAAGAAAGTCTAGTATGTCAAACTTACACCGATCAAGGTGTGATCATTGATATATGGTATCAGGACGTGGTCTACTACCTACTACAGAATTCCTGCCTAGAGGGGATGAATAGCTCATAGAGAAGGGATTTGAAAATCAAAAGCAGCTTTGACATATTGAAGAATGGTTAGCTGTATAAATGTAATTATGAGGGTCTGTACCTAAGGTGTCTGGATAGGCTCGAAGCAAAGTAAGTCCTAGAATATTTTCATGACAGATACAGGACAGGGAACAGGTCAGCTGAAGCTACCACTCACCAAATCCTAAGGGCAGGGTATTTTTGGCCAACATTATTCAAAGACACTAGAGAACATGTGAGATCATGCCACACTTGCCAAACAAGTACAACCTGAGAGAGAAACCCAACAATGCCTTTACAACCAATATATGAGGTACGTTTGTTCTCCCAATGGGGCTTGGATTTTGTTGGAGTGATAAACCCTCCTTTGTCTACATGACACAAGTTCATTCTAATAACTACAGATTATTGCACACTCTGGATGGAGGCCCAAGCATTGAAGAATTGCACCACGGAGGTAGTGACCAAGTTCCTAGAGGAGTACATCATAACCAGGTTTAGAATGTCGTTCTATCTGGTATGTGATAATGCTCCCTCTTTCTCATCCACCTCGCTCATGCAATGGGCCTTTGAAAACTAGGAATTCCTGAGAAATGAACATCATCCCCAATGAAGTGCCTTTACAAGGGGAATCACCCCCCTTCAAAGATCAGGAACAAATATGTCAAGATCGCTGATACTGATATCGGGAATGTAGACTGGGACGAGTTCTTGGTGAGGTGCTCCTAGCCAATAGGAAGGCCTGAAGACTGCACTTCCATGCTTTATTCTGACCTAGTCAATGTAGCATCACATCTAGTGGCCATCACATCTTCAGAGCTGATAATGACTCTAGCCAACCACTACATCCCAGATGAGAGGGTAGTGAAGAACATAGAAGGACAGGTAGTTCTGGATATAAGACCAAACAATGTAGAAGAGTTCTTCCACCTCCAGAAAGGTGTAGACAAATTCTATGACTTCTTCATAGAAAAGGGCCTCATGTGGTTTAGAAACAAAGGTGAAGAGGCATATGATATTGCAAACAGGGAGTACCTCAAGCAACCTCTCCCAACAAATAAATTGGATAAGATAGACCTTAGGAGAGGGTATCTAAAAGATGACATCCATGTAGCAATAATGCTTATAAGCTAAGTGTATGGACTACCTTAGCCCATCCAGCTCAAGGTTGGATGATCCTGTTAATAGAGAAGATTAGGAACCACAAGGCCAAGTTTGATTAGGCCACCATTATCAATGACACACTGGATGAAGAACTGACTGCAGTGAAACATAATGAAAAATTCTACATGAGTGCATACATAGTGTACTTCTTATCTGCATGGGTAGACTATCTGGGGATCACCAAAAGGGGGACATCGATGATATAAAATGCATGGCCCCATATTGTATACCCACAACTAGTGAAAAGGGCAAATATGCCATAAGATATCCTGGATTACAGGATAGTAAATGACGCTTTCATCTTCGCAATCATCTGATCCATTGAAGGTGATTTCACAAAGAGAATTTCAGAAGAAACAACTGCCAAAGTAAGGCCATTGGGGCCTATTACATATAGTTTAGGACATTTACATACATCCAGGTGGTAGGATCTACTTTGCAACCAAAGAAGCTGCCCAGGTACCCATCTGACTGGATAATTATTTTAGAAATGGCCAGGCAACTCGCAAATGCTTATGAACATATAAAGCATAAGAAGAAGCACCGTTGGGACTTTTCTATCCTCCTAGGCCTATACAATCTCCAAGACATGAAAGTTTGAAAGTCCTTGGCCTTTGAGTGGGATGAATGCCCACTTCAACTGTACAAAACTGTCCGAGCCCAATTTGACCCAATAGGTACATACAACCACATTATTGGAAAATTCTATTTTCATGAGCCACACCTTGAAGATCACTGGATAAACTGTGTGGATGATCATGAGGTCAAAATCAAGAACTATTGCAGGATGTCCCTTACCCTTGCACAAGAGACCTTGAAGACCCCAATTCCCCCAAAGGTTTGGGAGAATGATTCAGATATAACACTAGAATCAATTTATACTATGGAAAAGATATACAATAGCCCCATCTTGAACACAAAAATTGATAAATATGAGAATGATGACATTGAATTACGAGCTTGGTATGTGGTTATAACCATAGAGGCATGTATTAAAGGGCCCTATAAAATGGATCCTATTCCGGTGAAGACATTGATGGATCCACCCAGGAAGGCTAATAAGAAACAAGGAGAGAAATCCATTGTACCATAGTACAAAAATGCTCCACCACAAAAGCCAAGGATAGTGTATGGCCATGAGCGTGTTGTGGAATATGTTTTAAATCATAGGCACAAAGCTCCCAAGACCAGGATGAAAGGAAAAAAATCATAGGCGCCCTATAGCAAAAAAAGAAAAAAAAATGTGAAAAGGTGCGATAAATTCAAAGGCTGAAAACCTGGTAAACAGACGCCATTTGACCCTTAAGTCTTTCCTAGTTTCATTGTCCATCTGCATTTTTCCATCACCATTATGTATATCCTTGAATTCATCATTTGTGCATAGTCATAATAAAGTCTCTAAGCTGCATTTTGCATATACTAAGCTTCTTTCATACTCTAGAAATCTTTCCCAAGTCCAACATTTGTTTTCCTATCCAAATGAGGACATTAATCCAAACGACGGATTTCATCAAGAAGACACCAAATCACATGAATCAATGCATCAAACCATGGAACTTGATTTTTGACATTGGACTCATTTTTCTTATCACATTAGTCCTTGACCTTCATTGAATTATTATTATCAGGATTAAAAAATACAAACCAATGGATTTAAATGGATGAAGTTATATTTGAAATATGGATACAACACTAGAAGTAAAGTTTGATGGGGTATTGGATTTTCAAATCATGTCTTTCTAGCCAATCAATGATGTTTCGACTAGATCAACAAGGATGAAAGCATGACATTTTTATTAATTTTTGTGTGACTATTTTTAAGGTTTATTCATTAAAGTATGCAACCTTGTCTAAAGACATGGTCATTGAAGAATCATTAAGGACATTTGCATATGGAGGGGATTTAATCTCTGTTTGTTTACACAAAAGGATACCTTGGTCATTTAGATTTCCTATATCTCAATGTCAACATCCACTTGACACATTGAATCCAATGAAAGCGGTATTCATACTCCCATAGTTTAGAAGTCCAACTAGTGAATGGTGTACCAATTTCATTGATTGAAATCTGAAAATAAGAGTATTTATATCATCATGGTTTTTCAATCTCACCAGTGTTGATTATACGTGCTAGAGATACATGAAATCTCAATGATGAAAAATAATCCATGCATTCTTTGCAAAAGTGATAGTTAGTTGCATTCATGTAGTGTAATTTGCATAAGGGATTTTCCTTGGTTAGGAAGTGAGTTCATCAAAGGTTGACATCATCAAAATTCTCTTTTAAATCGAGTATGTTGGACTTTAATCAAAAACATTTCATATCATTAATCATTAATCATTATTCACAATTTATTACTGCTAAGATCATTAATTATTAATCATTAATCATTATTCATTATTTATTAATCATAAGATCATTAATAATTAATCATTAGGCATTAGGAATTTCATCCATTAAGGTGCATTATTTCATTTAAGAGGCATTTCATTAAGTCGTATTGCATTAGAAAATACAAAAATATAAAGTGTGATGCATTTATCATTTAGTTTCATTGCACATCATTGCATAAATTCCATCATGAAGATCATTAAGAGCATTAAGTAAAAGCATCATCATACATTATGCATCCATCTAAAGTATGTCATACATAAGACAATTCATCCAAAGCATGTATAAATTAAATGCATATAAATCATATAGAAGTACTTCCATATATCATGAAAAACTAAAAATTCCAACATATGATGACATTGTAAAGAGAACATGAAATAAAAAGAAGGAGAATCTATCATAAGAAATCATCAAATGTCCATCAAATGTCTATTAAGGTACATCAACAAAGATACATCAAGTCTCGATAAAATGAGATACATCGTGGTGCATAATCATAAAAAGATGGCATAATCATAATCTAAACTAGGGGGATTAGCTGTACCATCTGTCCCATCTATCCCACTTGTACTACCTGGATTTGTCTAAGGAGCCTAATTAGTAGTTGTTGTACTAGGCCGTTGAGCCATAGAGGCCATGAAACTCTGAATCATAGTAGAAAAATTATCCATCCGACTACTAATCCTTGTCATACCATCCTGTAAAGCCCTGACATGCTCAGTCAGAGTATCTAGAACCTGAGGAGCCATTGGTTGTGGAGCCACTGGAATTTGATAAATCTACCTAGCTTAGACTATCTGTACGTGTTTGGCTACTCTTTTCCTTTGCTAACTCCAAATTTCTAGTGGAACCCAAGAAGAAGCCTTTCCACCATCTCTACCACCCCTCATTTGTACCCCACCACCCCTCATCCATACTCTACCACCTCTCATCCTCACTCTACCACCACCACCCCTAGTAGCACCAATCACCAACCAATGTCTACATGCATCTCCAGCTCTCCTTTGCACTCTCGGTCTCTGCAATCCACCACCTCTTCCACTGCCACCTCTTGCATCATCATCATCACTATATGAGTGCTCATCAATATCAGGAATAATCTCACTAGGATCTGTATACCGAGGGAATCAATGCTGATTAAACCACTATGTATAATCATTTGTCATACTTTCATCAACTACATGATCTCTCATATCCTAAACCAGATGCAGCATCCTATATATTTCATCACAAGAATATCAATACTCTACCTATGGTCCCCACATAAACCTCTCTGCCTATACTCGTGCATACAAGGCCAAACCATGTGGTATATCCTGAGTGCAACTGAACTGTCGTAGAACTCTGTAAAAGAAAAACCTCTCAATAATTAGAGGATTCCTGCCTATCATCCATCATGGAATAAACATATATGGTGACTCCATATCATCCTCTTGCTAGGCCTTGCATCCGAGGTATGGTTGCCACACAACCTGATCCATGTCATCAAGCATACGATGCCAATAATCCATCTTTCCACAATGAGGCTAGATGATCACTCTCTTATATAGGAAACCATAAGGCCATCCAGGATCTCTGACTCTTGCAATGATGGGTCTCGTCACAAGAATATGCTCCAATGTCCATAATTGTAATAAAACTGCACCTGTAGAAAGTGCAGCACCCTATCAATAAATAACATGGTGTAACTCATGGTATAACTGATCAAGTACACAAGATCCCCATTCAAACCTCGAGGATCCATAATCATGTCCTCTAGTATCCTACCCCAGCCAATGACAAATCCATGACCTCGGCGATCAAGGAGTAGGAATCCACCAATCAATGATCCCAATACTGTAGGAAGTAGATGGAATCAAACAAACTAAGCCCAGGGAATGCTCTCATCACCAATAATAGGATCAATGAAGACGTGTCTACATGTTGCGCCATCATAAATATGATCATAATAACCAATATCACCCCGTGTAGGGATCCTGAATAATATGTATACATCCTCGGGGGTGACTATCATCTCACCCATCAAAAAATGGAAGGTATTATGGTTTGAGTGCCAACGCTCAGCCATAGCGGTCAATAAACTATGGTTCATGTGGAACCGAGGCATCTTTGATAAGAACAAAAATCCACATCGACCAATAACCCACTGCTCCTGAGGGATAACTGGTCAACCATATCAAGGGGCAATGGAGGCATTCTGCAGATGTATAATCTATGAAACATAACCTATTTTTAAATCAAGTGCAATCACATTAGTAACATCATCTAAGTGGATCATCACAAGTCAATCGAGCTATCCTATCATCCTATCGCTCGTCTAGAGCACATCATATTTTTCTTAACTCTATATCATGAGGACAAAAAACATCATTTATCCTATCAACCTATTAGGATTGACATCATATAACAATCATCAACATGATTGAAATAATAACAATACTTGTTTATCATCACAATATCAGGCCACATCAATCAATTGATCGATAATACTTTCTGACAAATCAGATGGCATGTCTAATCAGGTTAAATATTCAACAAAGTAACTTACACGCCATTTTTCCTTATCCTACGTGCAACCAAATGTACGTGTTATTTTATCAATCACTAAGCGCTATCAAACACATTATGCATGCTACAACAAGTTGTACGTGCCATTTCTTATGGTACACATTATTCAAACGCATCATAGGCGCTAGAAGAATCATTGTTTTGTACTAGGGTTTACTAAGTCCTACTCAATCTATCCTACATGCTAAAACCTAGATAAGGTACTTGTTTATATGCGCTACTTTGCACTACTCTACACATCATTTCCCTACGCGGATGCGCTAAAAGACAATCCTACGCGCTATTTAATTTCATTCTACGCGCTACTTAAGAAAAAAAAAACATAAAGTTCTAATGCCTAAAAATTCCAAAAATTATTGTAAATCATCAAATTGATCAATGAGGAAGGATTCAAATACTCACCAGAGGTCCGTAATCTATGCCTTCACTTGAATCTATGCTCATGAATCAGGACCACCATTGCGATAAAATCAATCAGTAAAATCAGAGCTCAAGGAAGTAAAAAGTGAAAATGATTGTTGAAAACAACCTTTTTACCCCTATATATACCTTTTTGACCTAAATGGAAGGTATTTTAACTTTTATTTTCTCAAAAAGGTTTAAAATTCATAAAATGAGGCATTTTCAAACATCGCATTATCGGAAATCAAATCATAATTGAGATTTACCACGCAAATGTTTATAAAAAATTTCAAAATCAAATTTACTTTCATTTCCAAGGGGGCAAGATATCACCAGGACGGGAAATCAATGAATCAAATCTAGGGCATTAAAATTTCAAAACCATCATTAGTGGGGCATATCAATCCGGTTATTTTTATATCAAGACGTCATATCAGGTTCTTCATCAAAATCAGTGGTATCAACGAATCAGTCATCAATATTAGATCAGACATCAGTTAATCAAACATCGAACATTCTTTGAACCAATGCGCATCGCACATTGATTCAAAGATGGGCATTTGTAGACACCTAAAATTGGTTAAGTAAAATCAAGCAAAGATAAAAGTGAGCAATTAAGTAAAAATCAAAGTTATTGGATTAATTAAATAAAAAGGATCAATTAATTATACAATTGATTTTAATCAATTAATTGTATAGTTTAAATCAAATTAAATCCAACCCATTCAAGGGTAGACATGGCTAACATAAATCAATTAAATCAATTAATTAGTTCTTATTATTCTCACCCACCACATGGGACAAAATTAAATCAACCAATGAGAATGAAGAATTGAGCTCACATGGATCAAAGACCAAATTGATTCTCCATCACTCATCTTGAGGTGCATCTTGGCCCTTCATTTTGTCTTCTTGTCTCAACATTTGAAACCAAGCTTTACTTTGTCTTAACTTTTGAGACCGTCACCAAAACCCTTGGCTAATCATGAGTCAACCTAACTCTACCCCCAATCCTCGGAAAATCCTTTAAATATGATGCATTTTGAAGAGAAAATTGCCACTTTACATCCAATAATCTAGAACATCCTTACTAGGTAATTCAATTCATAATCATAGCTTTTCATTGTTGAATTTGCATAATAGTGATATAATTGGAGCATTTTAGTATAATTGAGCTAAAATAGGGAATAATTGTGTCATTTAGATCTTCATAACTCATTCTAGGATTTTCACTAATGGATGCTAAGCTGAGAGCATTTGATTAGCATTTCTATATAGAGAGTCATGAGATGCTTCTTGTTTATGTTTTCAATTCAATAAGCTTAAATTGTGTTATTTCAAAGTTGAATTGATGATGTTTGCAAACTAATTTCATGAAGATATATTTCTTGTACATACAACTAGGAACACCATTACCTAATGAGCTAATGTATAGGAGATTAACATTAGAAAATGATAAAATAAAAAGAAAGATACAAGAGTTAATTTAGAAAGGACATATATGTCCATGTACATCACTATGTGATGGCCTAATTTTAAGTACAAAGAAAAAGGATGGAACATGGAGACTTTGTGTTGATTACCATGCATTAAATAAAATCACTATACAAAATAGGTATCCAATTACCTAGATAAATGATCTTTTGGACCAGCTCAAAGGGGCTAAGTTCCTCACCAAGATTGATTTGAAATATGTGTACCATCAAGTACCAATTGATCCCACATATGTGTGGAAGACTGATTTAAAATATAAGGAATGATTGTTTGAATGGTTGGTGATGCCTTTTTGTGTAACCAATGCTCTAACTACTTTTATGAGGTTAATTAATGATGTACTTAGGCCATTCACTAATTCTTTTGTAGTTGTATATTTGAATTACATACTTTTTTTTTAGAAAAACTTGGGAGGAGAATCTACAACATGTGGAACAAGTACTCTCAACCTTGCAAGACCATGGACTCCATGCAAACAAACAAAAATAATCTTTTGGTATGTAAAATATTAAATATTTGGGATATATTATTGACAAGAAGGGTGTTCATTTTAATCTTGAAAAGATACAAGTGATTAAATATTGGCCTTCTCAAAGAAACTTCACAGAGCTACGTAGCTTCCTAGGGCTGGAAATGTTTTCATCGTAGATTTGTATTTGGTTTAAACTTTAAATCAGTCACTGTGATGAGTACAAGTAAAATTTAGTTGGACATATTATCAACAAAAATAATTCAAGGAGTTAAAACAAAGGCCATGTTTAGCACCCATTTTATCTCTTCTAGATTTACAACAATATTTTGAAATAGAAACTAATGCCTCTAAATATGCCTTGGAGTGGCCCGTATCCAACATGGACATC
The DNA here is from genome assembly GCA_018584345.1 of Thuja plicata. Taxonomy (NCBI): domain Eukaryota; kingdom Viridiplantae; phylum Streptophyta; class Pinopsida; order Cupressales; family Cupressaceae; genus Thuja; species Thuja plicata. The sequence goes on along the minus strand of MU228286.1, from coordinate 1,263,174 downwards.
CAGTTGCATACCATAGTGAAACTATTTTATTATATAGTGGGTAGGTATCCCACCTATGACAAGGAGGTATATGCTATTGTTTAAGCCTTTAAACAATAGAAATGTTATATTTTAGGCAAGGAAACTGTCATACACATAATCACAAGCCTCTTCAACTTTTGCACACATAAGGAAAATTGCAAAATGATAGACATAAAAAAATGGTCAACCTATCTTGAGCAATTTCATCTCAACATTCACCATAATAATGGAAGCACTAAAAAAGTTGTATATTTTTAAGCATGCCTCCAATCACAACCATAAGCATGGTGTTAGAATCATTTGGTCACCAAACATAAAATTGGGTTCATTTTTATGGTAATCATAATGAATTCGTTGATCAAAAGATGGCTCCATGTGATGATTGGTTAGAGTTTTTTCAAAACCATGGTGGATGGCAGAGACAAGGACAACAAAGTAGTTAAGGGTTTCAGAACTGAGCCTAACACCCACCCGCTTGAGTTTAGGAGGATCTTGTTGTTGGTTTTTTAAGAGGCCTTCAAAAAAGCATGTTCAAAACATAAAAGAGGGGTACAATCATTCATGTGTGGGTCCTAAAAGGCTAGCACTTTCACCTCCAAAACCTTTCATGGAGATTCAAATAAAGTTTTGGAGAAAGAAAAAGCCAAGTAAAGTCAGTTTGAATCCCACTCCCCTATCTCTTTCTTTGCACATTAAGAATGAGGAATGGCGTGATGCAGTGGAGTTGATGAAGGAAAAGGCCTTTTCCATGAAGTAGCCCAGTGAATGGTCAACTTACCTTAGGGTGAGGAAATGAAGTAGCAAACATTGGCTAAGGATTTTACTATTAACACCCCGTCAAATGGTTTTTATTTGGTTGTTTTCCCTAACCCATTTGGTAAGTAATGTATTTTGAATAGTGGTCCATCCATTATGGGGGCTAGAGTTTTACATTAAAGACTGGTCACCAATTTTTGGTCCCATCAAAGACAAGATAGAGGATATCTGGATTTGGTTTCGGCTATATGAACTTTCAAGTGAATACAGGCACCCCAAGACCTTGAAATTGATTGGAAATAAGATTGGGAAGTTTATTTGTGTGGAAGATGTAGTTGAAAAAAAGATTTCAATATCTATTCTAGGATTTGTGTTCAATGGAGGTGTCACCCCCCTTTCCTTCCGTGATTGAACTTATTACTCTGGAAGGCATCTAGCTAAAAAATATTGAAGTGGAGGAGGTGGTGGAGAAATATAAACATTTCAAAAACTCAAAACATATTATTGAAGATTGTATTGGTTTTGAGAAAGGGAATGGATTTGAGTCTAATAGGACTGCTGAATTTTTTTTACTTGTGTTGGAAGAGCTTGGTGACCCTCCAATGATGGTGGATGGAGAAACATAGAGAAGATGAGAACTACTTGTTACTACTGATTCTATATTTGAAGAATAAAGATGCTCATGTTCTCTTTCTACCCCATAAGTGGTTTGAAGAATATTTATTTAGAGCCTTTGTAGGGACCTTATCAATGTGGAGTAGGAGGTAACTCTATAAAAGTCCCAATTGAGCATGATGGTACGACAATATATGGTTTAGAACATTAGTGTAAATACCCAAATAATCAAGGTTCACATCCTAGGGGGTCGCCTCAAGAAAAGTGAGATGTTGCTTATGCACAAGAGAAAACTAAGAATTTGATTCAAGATCAACTTTTATTCCCTTTGGAAATATGAAAGGGACTTTTCTAGATGGTGAGAATTGGATGTCAGTGATGGCAGAGCATGACCAACAGGATGAAAGAGGGGAGAATGAAATCTCAGGTGATGAGGTCCAATTTAAGGACATCCAAATTTCCCCCATTAGAAACTTTGAGAAATCCATTGATAATGCAAGAGATTATGATGAAAATTTTGGTGAAGGAGATGAGGAGTCCTTGTCTAAGGATGAGGATATAGCTATTAATAGTTTGGGTTTAGATACAATGATAGGAATTTAGGTGAAAATAAGTATGTGTTTGACCTAATCTTTGTTGGACAAAGCCAAGGCCAGGGAAAAGAGAAGGTGGGCGAGGTCTGCTAGAGAAATTTTTGAAATTGTTGGTTGTATTAATGGGAAAACTAAATTGAGATTGAGAAAAGGCTATGCCTTTTCCCAAGAGAGATGAAGGTCCTTTCATGGAGTGTGAGGGGATGAAAGGCCCTTGATAGGGTATGACTGATCAAAAGATACCTTGAACGATCAAGACCTAATTTAATTTTGTTGCACAAAACTAAGTTGAAAAAATATGATTTTGATTTTTTTAAAAGACATTTGTACTGGTGGAACTCTGCCTTAGTGGATGCTTTGCGGACTTAGGGGGACTTAGAGATTTTTGGTATGATTCCAAGATGAATGTGAATTCAAGTTAGCATGATGGACTCTAGAAATGGCTCAATTTTTTTTCCAAACCTTTAAATGCTCCTTTTTATCCTTATTGTTTGCAACCCTAATATCACGGTTGGTAAAAAGGAATTGTGCGAGGATCTTTCTAGAGTTTTAAATGTGAATTTGGAGGCCCTATTCCTACTCGGTGGATACTTTAATATTTTCCTTAATCCTATGGATAAGAAAGGAGGTTTGGGGTGTATAGGCTAGGCTCAAAAAGATTTTAATGAGTTTGTGATAGATAATGGGTTGATTAAGATTGATTTCAGTAAAGGAGAATTTACTTGGACTAACAAGAGACAAGTGTTTTCTAATATTGTCTAGAAAATTAATTGTTTCTTTTTGGTTGGGGATTGTTGTGAGGCATAGTGGACATGTGAAGTGTAAATCCTTCCTATAACAGGTTCATATCATTGCCCAATCAATATCAGTGTTCAGATCGAAGATGCTCCGTTGAGGTGCCCCTTCAAGTTTGAGAAAATGTGGCTCAGGGTAGAAGACTTTAAAGACCTACTTGCCAACTAGTGGAAGACGACCCCTTATACAACTGATAACAAAGCCTTAATTTTATTTAAGAAATTACAATTCCTTAAGGAATTTACAAAGAAATGGAACATGGAATCATTTAAGAAAATATTTGTTAAAAATTTTAAACTAGAAGAGGCTTTGGGTCATCTTCATTCAAAAATTATTACTGATGGGATGATGGAGCATGATTTTCTTCAGGAGAAGGCTTTAAATCAATAAAATTTTGATGTCCTTACTTGGGAGGAGGTCTATTGGCAACACAATTCCTATGAGACTTGGCTTATGGAGGGAGACCGTAATACTAAATTTTTCCATAATTTTGTAAAGGCCAAGAGGCTACCCAATCAAATTTTATCAATTACTGATCATTTAGGTAATGTGTTATTTGACCTTGGTGATATCAACAATGAGGCCACCAGATTATTTAGTTGGTATGATACTGGGGATTATCAAACCCTAGATGGTGATCAGGATATTTGGAATGTCATTCCAAATTGTGTCTTAGAGGCTCAAAATTATATGCTTATGGGGCCTATTAAAATTGGAGGAGTTCAAGCAGGAACTCTTCTCTTTGGGTGGTGATAAGACCCCTAGACAAATGGATTTCTGGCCATTTTCTTTCAACATCTGTGGGATGTTTTTGTGGATTATTTATATGAAGTGGTGGAAGAATCTAGGAGTTGTGGTTTTATTTTCAAGGATTCTAATAATAGTTTTATTGCTCTAATTCCAAAATAGGATGAAGTGTGCACCTACATTGATTAATGATTTTCTCCTAATTTCTCTATGCAATACAATGTATAAAATTATTTCTAAGGTTATTGCAAATAGATTTAAAATAGTCTTGAGGTCAATTATTTCATAGGAGCAGAGTGTTTTTTGTCCACATAGGTCCATTGGTTAAGGTATTATTACTATCCATGAAGCCATTTACTTTTTTAGGGTGGAAAGGACATAAGGAATTATGGTCAAACTAGACATTAGAAGAGCTTATGATGAGGTGAACCGTAGTTTTCTCATGTAAACTTTGAGGAAGTTTGGTTTTAATAATGGGAGATGGATGGACTGGATATGGAGTTGTATCAACACTCCAAGATTCTTTGTTCTAATTAATAGGAGCTCTCAAGGGTTTTTTGAAGTCCCAAAAGGGATTCGACAATTGATCCTCTTTCCCCATTTCTATTCATCATCATGGTCGAAGCTTTTGGAACATTGATTTTTAAAAAAGAGGTTGGAAGGGGTTTGGAAAGGTATTAACGTGGTGAATGGAGTTGATCATGTGTCTCATCTCCAATTTGCAGATGACAATTTCTTGATTGGAGAATCTTCTTTTAGAGAAGAACGTGTTATAAAGGATAATATTGACAAGTATAATAGGGTTTTGGGGCAATGTGTCAATTGGAGAAAGTCAAGATTATTTCTCTTTAACACAACAGAGAAAAATACTGGGGAATTTGCAATATTCTAGACATGAAATTGGGTACCTTACCTTGTAAGTACCTAGGAACTCCCTTGTGTGGTTTGGAAGTAACTTGTTGATTGTTTTTTGAGGTAGATGGATGGGCAGAAGAGTAAGTGACTTACTTTAGCTAGTAGGATTTTGATGTTGAAATCAATGGTCTCAACCATTCCTACCTTCTCAATGATGTGTTTAAAGATTCCTCAAAAGGTGGTTAAGATGATTAGACAGAAGATGAGTAAGTTTTTCTAGAATGGTTCTAGGGAGAAAAATAAAATCTGACTATTAGCTTGGGAGAATATTTGCAAACCAAAAAATGATAGGGGTGCAGGCTCGAGAGATTGACAACCCATGAATGAAGCGATGGGTGAAAAGTTGGTTTGGAGAATATATTCGAATCCAAATCAACTTTGGCTCAGGATCTTGAAATCAAAATATGTGGATTCAAAGGAGATCCAAAGAATTTATACTATTCGTAATCCCCCCAAGGGCTCAAGAATTTGGAATTTAATTATTTCTTGTAGGCAAGTTATCATTGGCCACACTACTTACTTGATTGGTAATGTTCTAGTGGAGAAGTTTTGGGATGATTCCTTGGTGGGGTTTCCTACACTAAGATAGAATGGGGATTTGTTGGATTTAAAATTACTCTTCACCCAAAGGTGGGGAAGGAAGGTTAGAGATTACATGGAACTCAAGAGGGGTGATAATAGAGAGGAATGAGTTCGGAAGTCTTTATCTTCTGAAGGGATTTCTACGAACCAGACAATGCAAATGGAGGGAATGTTTCATAGAAAAAACATTCTTATAAATTATTTGGAAGACAAGGTGGTCTGGTGTGGTTCCTTTGATGGTAGGTACTCAGTGAAATTGGGGTAACAACTTTTAAACCATAAGGGTAGTGATGATTTTTGGCCTAATCACTTGTGTTGGGGAATGGAATGTCTCCCAAAGGTTGGTGTCTTTGATTGGTTGGAAATTAGGGGTTGAATTCTTTCTAGTGAAAGGAGGAAAATGTTGGGGTTTTTTGGCCCTTCTAGGTGTGTTTTGTATTGTAGGGAAGTATGGTCTTGTAGAAAGTGGGTTGGAAAGGCCTCTTCCAGAGAATATTAAAAAACTTTTTGTGGGATGGATGAGGGGTAGGGGTAAGTCCACTCTATCTTGTTTCTAGAAAATTTGCCCCTCAACTATTATTTGGGAGATTTGGAAGAAGAGGAATAGACATATTTTTCAAGATAAGCATGAGTCACTGGACATGATTCTTAGGAGGATTAATTTTACAATTGAGGAGGTGGTGAGAGTTGTTGCTTCTAAATTCTTTAGATCTCAACTATCATATACAAGAGAATACAAGAACTTTCAACATCATTAGTCAAGGATTAAGATTAGGCATGTTAGTGGGTAGAGCTGGATTAATCCAACAACAAAAATTAGTGAAGAGGTGAGGTGGACATGTCCATTGAAGGGATGGATAAAGATCAACTTCGATGGTGCTTCCGAGGGAAATCTTGGGCCCTCTGGAAATAGTTTTGTTGTTAGGGACTACTTTGGAACTGTTCTCTCTATGGGGGTGAAGATAATTACTGAGGGGACTAATAATGTTGTTGAAGCATTGGAAACTCTTCATCTTGTTAAACATGGAAGAAGGTTAGGGGTTTTGATAATTCACTTGGAAGGTGATTCTATCATCTTTATTAAAACCATCATTAATGGTAGTGCACAAGCTTGACACCTGCAAAAAATATTTTTTGTAATCCAAAAGGAATTGTCCTCATTTGAGGAGTTTTGAGTAAGCCATGTATGAATATTTGGTAATGAGGTGGCATACACCCTCTTAAAATGGGTGCTAACATTTCATGATGAAGGGGAGGTACGAGAGTTAGATTTTTGTAATCTTCCCTATAATGGGTGATACCACTCATCTATCATCGACTAACAAGAGTATTAATGTTTGTTGTAGGGCATGTGCTGATGTGATGAGGGTTTGTGTATGCTCTTTTAAGGTGATCACACGTCCTCTTTTTCATACTTTTATTCAAGGTGCACCTTGGTGGTGTGTCCATGATGGAAGCAAATTTTACTTTGCTAATGAGTCGGCAACAAGCTGCCTTTTTTGGGTCAATTACAGCTCAACGCCTGAAGCATCTGTTCAACTATTGTGAGGTGGATTTGGTGAATGTCATACTGGAGGTTTTGGGTTAATATTTAATTTTTCATGGTGTTTCTACCGCTATAATATAAATATCTTGTCTCTCATTTTGGCTTGGGGCCTAAAATTGACAAAGAATGAGGCAGATATTTGGTGGACAATGGAGTCCCTAGTGGAAGCGGAGTTGCATTTTAGGTTGGAGTATTGATGACATATAACTGATTGAATGTTTGAAAATATTAAGTTGAAGATAATGCAAGACATTAAATTAGTTAATGGTTTATATTGTCATTGATGTCAACTTGATATAATCTGTACGGTCATTTACATAATGCCAAAGACTTCAGAGAATCAATGGAACAAAGGTTATGCTTTCAACAATGCATAAAAGTCAAGTATTCACCAAGTGACAGACAACACCGATGGAGTGCACATCATCAGTAAAGCCAAAGAAGAAAAGTCACAGTGATACCCGACAAGCTAAAGACAGTGTTTCCTGACGAAGAAAAACCACAGGTTGCCCGACGAGCTGAAAATAGAGTTACCCGACAAGTAAAAATCCAATAATGCCCAACAGACGGAGATCCCAAAGCTAACTAGAGTCACACCGACGGAACTGGCATTTGTAACCAATGACTAACTGAAGAGTTGACCGACGAAACAGAGAGTTCAGAAAATGACAAAATATCTAGCTGGCAAGAGCAAAAGAAAGACTTAACTGGTTGTTTTCATTGTTTTATTTGACTAGAGTTAAGTAATTGATTTAGAGCTGATTTGTACAGTTGGCAAGAAGATAACTATGAGATAAATCAGGAGTTATGCATTAAATCATATTGGCTGGATTTTTTTTCACGCCAAGAATCAAGAATCAAGAATCACGAATTAAGGAATATCATGTCTATATAAGAGACAAGCTTAATTCATTTCCTTATCACATTCACGGAAAAGGGATTAAGGGGAGTGAATCAAAAGAGGATGCTAAAGAGAAACTAATGAAGGATAACTTTATACAGTCCTGATCAATCAAGCTAAGGGAGAGCTAAAGAATTCTGCAGACACCGACAAACAGTGAGCATAGCATCACAAAGCAGAAAGTGTAGAGCACAGAGAATTGAATTGATATATTGATCAGAGAGGTAATGTACTTAAATAGATCTAAAAATCTGCAATTCATGTTGCATTAGAAACATGTCATTTTGTTTCAGTTTAACCATTGAAGCATCAAGTCTCTTAACAAAGCATGACTTAACATTCTTCTATATATTGAGGTACATCCCAAGGAGTGCCAAAAAGGTTGATTCATGAAAGTAGCACTAGATTTTCCTAAAGCCTATTGACAGTTTAAGAAAGAGGTTGATTCAAGGATGATAGCAAACTGAGTTTCCCGATACTAAGTGACAAACTATATGTATAAAATCCTCTAACAAGGTCACACCTAACAATGTGTTTGTAACCTTTAACAGGGTTGGCTCTTAACAGGGCTCACTTCAGAAGAGTGAAAATTTGGGGTACTGGTCCCAGTGGTTTTTTCCCTCAATAGGGTTTCCACGATAAAATCCAAGTGTTATGTGTGTATGATTTATTACTTTACTATTTTACATTTCACATATGCATTTCTGGATATATCAGTATACTCTTCTTATTTACTGTATTTCGTTAAATAGTCATACTACATATCGGTAATCAAAGATAATAAGGACAGACAAGGAAAACCGACAGACAGTCAATCATTATAAGTATTTCATGACATCCATCTTGTAGGGACTTAATAATCTGAGGTTTATTTGATTGGTGGTTAGTGATTAAAGGATAAATTTTTGAGGCCACTGATTCACCCCCCTCCCCTCTCAGTTATTACTAACAATTGGTATCAGATCTTGTGTGCTTAGAAGGAAGGTTTCAAGACCTAAGTCAAGATCACAAGATGAACAGACGAGATGTGCCCAAGTTGAACAAAGATAATTTTGCTTCATGGCAAGGCAGAATAAGACTCCACCTATCAGGGATTGGTAATGATGTTACTCAATTCCTTGAAACTGAATATGTGTTGCCCATAGGAACACCAATAGTTGAACAAATGAGAGAGAAGCATGAACATAATGACATTATGATAGAGCTTGCTTCCTCACTCTCTAATGCTGGATTTGAAGATGTCAAAGAATGCAAATATGCAAAGCAGATGTGGGACAAATTGAAGCTTGTACACGGTGGTGACAAAAATTTTTTGAGAGCCAAGGCAGAAAGCCTTAGAGGAAAGTTTGATGATCTCAAAATGAAAGAAGGAGAAAACATCACTCAGTACAACACAAGAATTAAAGAGGTAGTCAATGCTA
>MU228286.1:1226202-1248612 GCA_018584345.1 Thuja plicata | reverse complement strand
TTGACAGTCTAAGAAAGAGGTTGATTCAAGGATGGTAGCAAACTGAGTTGCCCGATACTAAGTGACAACCTATATGTATAAAATCCTCTAACAAGGTCACACCTAACAATGTGTTTGTAACCTTTAAGAGGGTTGGCTCTTAACATGGCTCACTTCAGAAGAGTGAAAATTTGGGGTACCGATCCCAATGGTTTTTTCCCTCAACAGGGTTTCCATGTTAAAATCCAAGTGTTATGTGTGTATGGTTTATTACTTTACTGTTTTACATTTCACATATGCATTTCTAGATATATCGGTATACTCTACTTATTTACTATATTTTGGTAAATAGTCATACTGCATATCGATAATCAAAGAGAATAAGGACATACAAGGAAAACTGACAGACAATCAATCATTATAAGTATTTCATGGCATGCATCTTGTAGGGACTTAATAATCTGAGGTTTATTTGATTGGTGGTTAGTGATTAAAGGATAAATTTTTGAGGCCACTGATTCACCGCCCCCCCTCTCAATTATTACTAACAAGTATGTGTTGGAGTGAGCTATTATAGGGGTTGGTTTTGATGTGCATTAAGGGATTGGTAATCTGAGGGTGGAAAAGGCCTACGAACTAATCCCTTTGATCTATTAGCCTTTGTGTGTTGATAGGGATGAAAGAAGAATTCAAGCATTATCATGTTGGGAATCCTTGAGGCTTTCTCTACGATGACAATAATACATGGTGAATCATGCCTTGGAAATGATGAGGGTTCTAGAGAAGGAAAGAAAGAAGAGGTGGTTGAAATCCAGGAAGTGGGCATAACCCAATGCTTTTGATGCAAGGGATGTCGATAATGGGGCATGTTAGTCCCTTTTGGAAAGGGTTTGGGTCTCCACCCATTTTGATGTCTATGTATGGGCTGGGGGTAAGGTTTATTTTGTAATGCTCTATTCTACAAGGAATTTGTTGGTTGTAGACTTGGTCGCCCCCCCCTCCCCCCCCATTTTTGACCACTTGTGTTGTGGGGTGGGTTATTGGCTTATCGGGTGTTGGTGGGTTTGTTGCTATTCTTACTAGAGTGGTGTCATGAAGGAGGTGGTCGATGGGTGGTTGAAATTTTTTTAGGTGGTGGTTGGGTGTTGGAAGTATGACAAATTGTATCTGTTGTAATTATCTTAATGTGATACTTTTTAATGATATTCATAAAATAACTATTATTACCAATAAAAAAAATAATGAATCCGTTGATATTTACAACCAACTTGTGGAAGCTAAACATGTTCATGATTTGTATTTGAAAGATGTAATGCTTTGTCACCTTGGTCAAATTTGTGTGCCCATTGCAGAATGCAAGAAGTTGATATGGGAATCTCACTAAAATAAGGTTGGAGGCCATTTTGGAATAGGTAATACTACTGATATACTTAAATGATATTTCTATTGGCCAAAGATGAAGCATGATATAATTTATACGTTAAAGCTTGTGCAACATGTGCTATTTCAAATCTCACAAATCGTAAGTTAGGTTTATATTTACCTCTTCCTCTTCTAGATAAACCGTGACACTCAATTTCTATGAATTTTATGTCTAGTCTTCCTACCACCAAGCGAGGGCATGATTGTGTATATGTTGTGGTAGACATGTTTTTAAAAAAATGGCAATCATGGTGGCTTGTGAAAATTCAATTCGCGTAGGAGACACTCTAAAGTTATTTATTGAGCATGTTTGGGTTCATTTTGGTATGCCACAAAGCATTATTTCAGATAGAGATAATAAATTTATTAGCAAGTTCTAGTCTTCACTATGAGCCAAGATGGACACAAAAATGACAAAGTCTACATTCCATCCTCAAATAGATGGCCAAACTAAGGAAGTAAATAGAATGATCATTTAAATTAAACAAATGCATCACTCCAAACATCCTCACACCTGGGATGAAAGTCTTCCATATGTTCATCATAGCTACAATAGGGCAGTTCATAGCTCGACAACCCATAATACATTTGAATTTTGTCTCGGCTACCAGCCATTAACATCCATGAATGTCGCCATACCAATAATTAAACCTCATTTGGTACCATGTTTGGATAAGGATGAAGGAAAATCAATAATATTTATTAACATTCATCACCTATATCAACGAGTTCATGAAATCTTAGAGTTCACACCAATAGGAAATACAGGGAGAGGCATGGGATCATCATAATTAAGTTGGGGATAAGGCGTGGTTTCACATTAAGAAGGTGAGATTGCAGGTCCCAATAGGAAGCTCCATCCTCTTTATTATGGTGCATATAATATCATCAAATAAGTTGGTGAAAATGCATTTGAACTCAAATTGCCACTGGATTTTTGGGTATTCACCAAGTGTTCAATGTAGAAATATTGTGGACTTATTTGTTGAGAACATCAAGAATGTATAATTGAATCTAGAATTTTTTGCTCCACTATAAAGTGATCAAGTCATGGAAGCTATTGTGAAGAACTTGATGAAGCATAACATTCATCTTTATTGTGTGGTATATGCTGGTCAACTTTCTCGTCAGGGTAAGTGGCTTACTCAAGAAAAAATTCAACCTTATTTCCCTCATCTATTGAAGATATTTGATGCAATAGGGCCTATTTCCTCTCAAGGGGGATAAATGAACCTAGAGAGCTCATACAAAGTTCGCATAAGTGATAATGGAAAATATCAAAAATCTAATTTTTTTGGTATTTTCTACGTTCTAGTAAATTACATTTTTGGAGGTCTTTAGAGCATAATTTGGGTTTGAAACTTTTGATAGTCATCTTACTTGATTTCCAAAGGCATGGTGTTAAGGGATTGAAACTATAGCTCTTGGAGATCTTTCCAATAGTGTAAGTGGTTCGTGATTTAAACCACTAAGAATAATGTTATGGCTCTATGAAGTTGGACTAAAAATATATATAATATTTTGTTGATTTTTAGTTTTATTGTAATAAATGTTTTCCAAACTATTTATTTTGAATTCCAAGGGATTATGAAGAGACTTGGGATCTTACGAAAATTGTATAATTTTTTTACAAAATGAAAAAAAAACTTTTTGGATTGCATACATATGTTTTCGAGCTTGATGTTTTTAAAATAGGTCAACAATAGCATAGGTCATACACCATATTATAGTATCACTACACCATATTTGAGGTACACAAAAAGTAACTTCTTGGACCACTAACCAATGCATTATAAGTTGTAAATAAATGACATCATCCTATGATAGGCTTCTCTTATTGAGGGGGTCTTTTGCTATACCAAAAGTTATGTGGGATCTTAAGTCATTTTCTAGATTATATATGAGACTTAGGTTTTGGAATTAAAGCACACCTTGCTGCACCAAATAATTTGTCAAAATATCTTAAATATAAATGAAAAATATCCACACTATTTATAAAGCTATGAAAATATGGTTCCTAACCTAGAAAAATACTTTGGGAAAAATATGCAAAAAAATTCTTAGTACCCTACTACTTTTACCATAGTTTGATCTCCAACATCCCTTAAAGATAAGGTGAGTGACATATAGTGTGTAGTTGTGATAGTTCATTGAAATCATATTGTTGTAGTGAAACATGGCCTAAAAAATTACTCTAATACCACATACACAAAAATTGCAAAGAAAGGAGCTAACCCCTGATAGCAATTCACCTAATAAAAACAATTAAAAAGAAAGAACAATATATTACACACACACATATGTAGGAAATAAGGACAAGAGAATGCTTGAATATTAAGTTTGTGGTTCCATTTTTAGAGGGAAGTCTTGTTAGTAAAGTATAAACTCTATTCATAGTATTTAGGATTCTTCTATCTTGCCTACATACAACCATATAAAGCTAACTACTAAATCAAACCACTACTATTACACATATGCAAAAGAAAATAGTTTATTTTAAAAATGACAAGGTGAATTACAAAACATATACAATTATGCTTGCATTTTGTAATACATAATGCATATGTGAAAAATGAAATTATTAAATAATATATCAAAATCAACAAGGTATGCATGCATAGAGGGTAAAAGTAAGTGACCAAGCAACGAGACATAATAAATGAGCATATCGGTATAAACTAAAATAGATATTAATAACAAAAGCCTACAATTATAATGAAGATATATAAATAAAGAGTTGATCCAGACCCTAATAGATAAGGACTAGACCATAATGACAAAGCCCAAGGGGTGTAACTCACATTGGGGAATATCTAACACCTATATGAACAACACATGACACATTATCTAATTAAGCAACAATCAGTTAAAAATCTTATATTGCTAAGAAAAGACTATAACAAGTAACTAGATTCACAAAAAATGTGAATGAAAAGAAATAATCAAAACAAGGTAATTTTTGTTATTATTTTTTATCAGTAAATGATTTTTTGATAAAAAAATAATAGCTACAGTTGACCCCCAAACAAAAAAGTCCATTGTGCTCTAATTTTCCTCCTTCGCCCCCAAAGAGTAATAAAAATATATACATTTTTCCTAAAACAAACCCTAAACCATGATATTCAAATGTTTGCTACTACATATTATATAAATTTTACAAGTATCCATGTTGAATCATGAGAAAAAACTACACAAAAACAAAAAAGAGACATGTCTTTCTTCAATTGTCTTTTGTATTCTTTGGTCCACTCACCTAGTTGTCCCCTGGGTCAACTTTTAGGTATTTCCTCTCTTTCTTCTCCACCTCCACATCGACATCATCCCACAACTTCTCCCTTTCATGAAGAAAATCCTTCAAGGCATCCCATCCAATGTGGGCTTCTACTTGTCTTTCTTCTTTATCGCTTGTGGCACTCCACTAGATGAATGAATGAAGCGATGGTTCAAACTCTCCAATGTGCAACCATTCACCAAAGATTGCAATGAAATTTCACTTGGCTACACCATTTCTAGGAGGAAGCACATTCCATATTCTAATGCATCCTTCACACATTCTTTCATTAGCCATTGCACCTCTTCCTTCATTCCTAACTCCTCACCCCATACCATAAACATGGGCGCAATATCAATATTGGAGCAATAACGATACTCAAAATCCAAGTATTCCTCTTTGAGAAAGATTTCAACAATCTACAGAAAGAGTGTGTCATTTGATTGAAACAGACTTCAAATTCTCTTCTTTGAGATTCCCCTGGAAAGCCAACTATTTCTTTTGCACAGTCAAGGGGAAATTGGCCTCCATTCTAGTCTAAACCACCTTCTATCCCTCGTTTTGCACCCATACATTAATACTTCTTTCCACATTCACAACGAGAGGGATTATTTTATTCTAAGGTAATTACTATTACTATAATAATATTGGGGCTTTATTATCAGGCCTCATCATATCAACAACACTAACATAGAACCTAGAAAAGAAGAAACACAATTATGCAAACAAACCGTGTAGGAATGATATGCTCAACCAAGGACAACACCACTCATGTCTACACAACCTACATAACTAAGTCATTTAAAACCTATAGAAATATTCATACATGACATAGTAGGGAACTCAATAAAAATAGGCATAAAACCCTTAAAAATTATGACTCAAACACATTCACAAACCATCAAACAACTCCATGATTCCCCAATAGGACATACCCACACTATCTAGTAATGATCTCCACCAATCATAAGCCTTATTTAGATATCCATTACTAAACATAAAAACCACCTTCTCCACATCCAACCATGCCATTCTATATTCCCCAAAGATGCATATATGGATGCACTTTGTGAGATTTTTGTACCTCACAAACTAAGAAATACTCACTCTTAGGTTGGCAAAGTGTAATTATTGTTAACTTCTAGAATACCTTTGTGGCGAGACACATCATATGCTTAATAACTATTCTCAAATAGTAATACAAGTCTATTAACATATCTGAATCCTTTCTCAAAATCTAAATATCCTTCTAAAAAGTGAAGCTAGTAGAATTCTCTTGCTTTACCTTACCTTACACTAAAATCTGCAACTCACTACCCATTAACATCATTTCCTCATCCTCTTTGAAAGATGAAATCTTAGGAACAAATTGCCTCACATCCACATTAGAAACAATAATCCTCAAGTTCTCTTTTAAATCCACCAATATATGATGTATGAGAATGATAGACAATAGGTCAACAACACCATCTTGACCAATATTGGTTTAACCATCTTAATTAATGACATATTAGGCCAACAAAATATTTTCTTCAAACAACAATAAAAAACCTCTCCTTTACCAATGAGATCACACATAGAATGCACAATATTGCCCACCATAATCAAACACCCAAAACACAACCAAACAAATTTGAAAAGTCTAACTAGATAGTAAGAAAGTACAATCAACACAATAAACTAGAGTAACAAGCTAACAAGGAACTACCATCATAAGATCACTAGTTCATATCTTAATTTGCATTGATTGCACAAAATATAACTATTACTACCATCAATTTCTACACATGCGACATAACACTTCCTCAATCATAACTAATGTGGGTAGAGATATAGTGAACACAACCTTATTGCACATAGGATTTTATTAAATCAATATTTGCTACTCTTGATGGACATTCCTTGTCAATAATTTTTGAAAGCCCTTGCCAATCATAAATAGCTTACTATCTAATATGGATAAGTTAAAAATAGTCAAGCCATGGTTGGCAAAAAAATCCACCATCTTGTTTTGTTCGTAATAACTATGTTCAATAAACTTCAAACCAAATTTTATAGGACATATAAGAGCTTCTCAGGTAAAACATGAAGCTACTGATCATAGAAATACCCATGATTAATATTTGGGAATCCTCTTCTACTTGAATATTACAAACACCGACATTATACGAAAAAGAAAGAATTACAACAAGTGGTTCTTGCTCTACGATATTGTGTGGTTTGATTCCTCTAACGAGATCCACCCATAAAAAAGCCCCAATTATATCTCTAATTACATGATATGCTCTTTTCAATCTTTGGTTGCCACATGAAACACCTTCCAAATTTAGCTTAATATCTTTATTTAACTCTTTTTAGCTATCTTGTCTTGCAATATTTTATGAGATACTAACCTTTTGATGAGAAAATGAAACAAGACATTTAGTTCAAGGGTGGTTTGGCCATAACATATCGTGCATAATGATTTGTCCTCGTGTGAGAAATCTTTAACCTATTAGACGATTGCTTCTAGAATAGTTGATCTATTTCTTGACATTCTAGATCATTTCTATTTGTGCATAAGTGATCTTCATGGCCACTTTGACCTTTATGTTTAGATTTGATTTCACTTTTTGAAAATTTTAGATTCTTGTTCACTTTAATAACTACAATAAATAAATGGCGATGTCGATAAATACATTTGATAGCTTGCTAGATGAGGTCCTTCGTCATAGTTAAACACTTAAGCTTGATCTAGTGTTGATAAGATTAAATTTTACACCAAACAATCATGCAATGGCTCGTGGGTGAGGACATGGACGTGGTCAAGGGCGGCGACTCTGAGCAAGGGTGGTCAATGCCGTTTTCTTTTGCTTGCCACTTGCTCCACATGTACTGGTGTCATTATTTTTTGTCCTGTGAAACGTCTAGTACTTAGTCTTTTGGCTGGTGTTGGATGCGAGCATGTATTGGCATGATTTTTTGGACAATTTGTATATCACACAGGTAATACTTTATGTATCTACGGTTTGGTCTGCAGATAGTCAAGTCTTTGCAATTTTGAATGTTGTTTTTGGATGATATCAATAACATTATGATACTTTTATTTTCGAATATTGTAGACCTTATTTTATATTATATTATAAAATACATAATTTACGGACCAAAAAAAACTTCATGTTTAAATAATGGTTAGTGGAAATATATCAATCTGAGATCTATTTTTAAATTTTTAATTTGATCATTGAATCCATTTGGTGAACTAGTTTATTTTTGTACTTCCACATGATTCAAGAAAAAATAAATAAATGAACTCAAAATCGAGACAAGCATATGTTAAGTTGTGCGATCATATTAGATTCAATTTATTCCTTGAACTATATTAATTTTCACAGAGAAACACGATACTTACTAATTATTAATCACTTCATTAAATACGATGCAGCTGAATAAATCGAAAACGAATCGAAAAAGTGCAGGGTATGTAATTCCACAGTTAGGAGGATTAGAAATGGTTAATTGAAGGGCTGCGCGGGCATGGCAGAAGAGATGTGTTGCATATCTCATGCATTCTGGAGAGCGGCATCTTCTAAGCCTAACAAAGTGGCAATTATTGAATCAAATTTCACGCAACAATGTGCGGGAGACGTTGTGTACACATACGCGGAACTTAAATCCGCTGTAATCGATTTGGCTGCTCGGATTACCAACATTTTCCGTGGCGCCCATGATCCCCATGTAATCACTCCCCCAGGTATGTTCCTTAACCATTGATATATGCTGCACAACATCTACATCAGAAAACTTACAAAGAAAACACACGATGAGCTGAGAAACAAAAAAGAGATATCTGCCAAAACTGATACTTTTATTTTGGTTCGATTTAAAACTCTGAATAATGAAAGATAAATTGCAAGCCTACGCATACGGGAGCTCAAAGATAACTGTAGACACCTGAAGTTGCTCATGGCCAATTGACCAAATTTATCGTCTTACAATTAAATAATTCGTGATTATTTAAATTAATTGGCACTTTATTCCTCTGGTTACTAGGGGGCAATCAATTTAATTAATTCACCTAGTTCATATTGCCTCCTTTAATTAAATAAATACTCATATTTATTTAATTAAATTCCCTCACATTCTTTTCCTCCATTTTTGAATTTAAATTAATTCAAAAATACATTATCCTCTCATCCACATGCCTTCTCCTAATTTTCCCTCTTGCACGCCATTAACCTCTTCTATTAGTCTAATCACCGTGTTCTAATCATATGCACATCCTAATCTCTAGGTTTAAGGAGAAAGTCAACTTGTGCCATAAATGGCAAACGCTCTTTTCCCCATTTGTCCTCCAAGCCTTAAAGGGTGGGTACCCCATATGGGCTCACATCCCCTTTGTCCTCTCCAAGGAATTTAAAATTCCTTTATTCCTTTCTCTTAGGTGCTTTTGGAATGTGGACAAGAAATGCCTTTATGACAAATCTTCTCCATTCCAAAGTCTTCTCATCCTCAAACACCTTGTCCTCACATTCCTTCCTAGGTTGACACTTGTCAACCTCCCATGAGAATTGAAGCCAAAATCATTCTCCACCTGCGAGAAAGGGACTTTCATTGCTTGAAGAGAGGAGTGCAAAGGGATCAAGCACCTTCTGAGAGTGCTCAATAGGAGCGTCCACTATATAATGTTGTGGAAGAGCATTGACCCACTAAGAACTTTGGTAATCAACTTTAATCTCGGGTCCAAAACAATTTTAGCAATGTGTCTCATTTCAAAACATCTTTGACAATTGAAAGGGAAAACCTTCATAATCCAAGGATTGTGATCAACTGTGGTCAACAACCTTGAAGGTGATAGCAGCTGCAAGATCTCTCAAACATCCATATCCACAAGGATGTAGGTGAAGGTAGTGTGAGTGGAATTGGTGGTATCTGTATCTATTGCTAGGAAATCTTCCAAAGAGTTTCCAATGGTTTCAAAGCAAGAATTAAACGATAACTGTAACAAAATATTTGGGATATAGACCCAAATAGGTTTCACCATGAATGATTCAATGAGCGAGTTAAACTCCAGATACCAAGGTTTGAGGGGGAGCAAGTTTTGCCCCCAACACCATTGCTTGTAGACAATAGCATCTGATTGCGTTTAGTGTCAGAATCCACAATAAAAGAGCCTTGTGCGCAAGGGTAAGCTTCCAAATTACCTTTCAGCTTTTGTTTCCATGCATTAGTGATCCACTTGTGCAGATTTGGGAGTTAGACAAAAAGTGATTAAATTGACCTATTAAATGGTTGGCATTGTAAAACTGCTTTCCTTCAATAACTTTTTTTTAAATCTCTAGGGAACACTAAAACTTGGGAAGAAACGACTAGTTTGAGAGGATTTACATTATTTGCATTGTCCTTAAAATGCACCTAAACACCCACAACATTCTTATCTTTTTTGGGCATGCATCCCATGTAGAGGGTTTCACATATTGTTCAGGGTGCCACAAACAACCACATCCCTAAAGGAAGAACCCTACATAGAAAATTTTCCATTGCCACTTAATTCGTCCGCGCTGATCCAAAGAGGACAAAAATGAATGGGTTGGCCCAAAGCAAACCTGTTGTCCTAGCAGCCAGCGTCGCCATTGGAGGGCATGGAAAGAGGCACAAAATGCTTTGAAGAACAAGATTGCAAACTAGAACAATTCTCCACAAATGGCTTCAGCCTTGAAGCACCATTCTCCTAGGCAAATCCAAGGTCCAAGATGCCTGGGAGAGCAGGACGAGATTGCGGAATCTTAGTTGCAGCGCCTTTTGGTAGCAAATGTGGAAACAAAGGCATCATTGACAACAAGAATTTTTTGCTGTTAGATATAACAATCACCAATTAGGTTTTGCCAAAACTGATACTATATGCTTTTCGTTATTATGAATTAAATATCTGTAAAATGATAAGGGTGCTAGCTGGCTGGATAATGTCTAGTACATTCAGAAGGCAAAACAAAAAACAAAAAAAATTAAAATAAAAATAAGAGCAAATCTCAGCATTTACTCCCTATTGAGAGGAGCTGGTCCCAAATTATTTGTTAGATATGCAACAGTGGTCTTGGGGAGCTACTTGTTATGTGTTGTAGATAGTCTTGTGGCAGACCAGATACTGGTAGGAAGTGATGTGCTTTTTTTGACCAGTGGAGTCCAAATATCAAGCCAAGTTGCATTAGCCATTGTTCATTGCAAATGTTGAAGCCTTAGGCTAAGTAATAAGAGACCTCCTCTAAGTGAGATGGCTTGAATAACTTGAGCTGGCTCACATTGCCATCATCAGGAATGCCAAATTGAGCTGGAAGATCAAAATAAAACTTGGAAGAGAGTGTTAAGCCCTTATTTTTGTTTCTAAAAGTGATTTGATGGTGTCTTGAATTTTGTCTGAATTATTAGGAGAATGTCCCAAGTTTGGTTTGTATCTTGGCCAATTTTTCCACGATTGAAGGAGATTTGCACTACTCATGGTGAGTTATTTTGGAATTGGAAGAGCAATCATAACCCGATAAGGCACCAAAGGTTGAAAGCCATAATACAATTCAATTTATGTTTAACCTGGTTACAACTATGTTGAATCATATGTAGGTAGTTGGCCCCCTTCTTACTTTGATGATGATGAATACTCAATGGATAAACTGAAGTGCAATTAATTACTTTTGTTTGATCATCATTCTACAATTGAAATGAAGTGTGCAATTGCAGCTACCAAAATGAAGCTTCCATAATGATCACTAAAGGTGATTCAGGAAGTGTGAGGTGCCATTAAAAATGACAATGAATAGATCTATTATTTCCCCAAACAATCTTGAAGCTTTTTAATACCTAAGGGTAAATAACTACTGTGTGATCAAGGGTGCAAAAAAATTCATGTTTTTTCTTTTTATAAATGCAATATATTCTGCTTTTGCAGTAGATAATGAAACTGAATCTTGTTTCTTGCTTGTTCAAGAGACTAGTCCGTCACCTAAAAAGAGTGCACCACCACTTGTACTTCTTTTGTCATCTGCACATCTAACCTGTTGATGTGAGTTTTGTGACCACTCCAACATGCAAAATAAAATACCAAGTATTCTATCCTCTCTTGAACAAGAAAGCCTCATATGCTAAACAATATGGCGATTGTGTGATCAAATAAGGCAACCCCAAGGTTTACACCGTGAACTAGTGACTTTCTGTTGGATATAACTTAGGGAATGTGATGTGATTTGCCTATAATCACTTGGGGACTTACATTAGTCTTTTGTGGAGGATCTATCAACTTTCTAAATGAGAATGATTTGGCAATTGAGCTCTTCAACTAATCCTAACAATGAATTGAAATATAGAGCAAATAGGATATGGGCTTAGGAATTCAGGCTACTTCTACTTCTAATCTACCAATGCAAGAGACTATTGAAGGTGTGATGAGACTAAACCAGTCTTTGCTTCGCCAACTCAACTACGCTAAGGAGGGTGCTATCTTCTAAGGGTGCATGTATGATTTTCAAATTACTCATGCTCATCAAAACCATAAACTATGCAAATCAATGAACATCAAGTAATTGAAGTGAAGTGCTTGCAATGGGGTTTAGTCTAACCTTGCATTGTTACTTGCAATCAACAAGTACCAAAAGGTATGACACAAGTTTCACCAACAATAATATCTTTCATTTAACTACTTAACTACTTAAACTACTTCTAACTTCTAATCAACATAAGCAAATTCTATTCTAAGTGAGAAATGTGGAAACCATGCAATACTCCCAAATAACATAAGTATTCACTGTTGATATTATGGCCTTCACGACAAATATCTCTACCTTGGATAATAATAATAAATATATAGAATATATTTATTATTATAATAAATCGATATGTATAAATAATGATAATAAATATTAGAGTTATTTATTATTTATTGTTTATTTTAATGGATCGATTTAACTTATATATATTAGAATGAATTAAATAAACAAAGTTTATTTAAGGGCCCAAGTCGGCCTCTTGGAATAAATACATTGTTGTATTTTGTAAATCCAAGTCGGCCTCTTGGGGAATGGTTTCATTCTCATATATATTTGGTTCGAGTCTTGAGGAGAAGAGACATCAAAACCATAACATGTGATTCTCTCCTCAAGGATCGAATTCCTTATCTCAAATACAAATTATGTTGGAATCGAATTCCTTATCTAAAATGCGAATTGTGCTGGAAGTGCAGGAGCGAATTCATTGAGCGAATTGTGCTGGATAAGCAAATGACATATACATAGATCGGCTATGTATAGAAGCAGCGATAAGTCTGAACATAATAAGATGTATGATGCGATTTGGAGCAAACATATGATGCAAGTTAGATCTGCCATAAAATGCGAACTGTATTGATCAGATCTATAATACAAGCATTAAGTGACATAGATCTAATCTTGGTGTACTTAAATATATGTGAATTGGAAGGTTGCATAATGAAGAAAAGTGCAGATCTATAGCACCATTAAGGGTGAAATTTCTAGATCCTTCAAGAAGCAAATTAAAAGGGATATTTGTGTGCAAATTCAAAGACCTAGGGCACACTTGAAGGAGCTATTTTTAAAGGACAAACTTGGTACAGTTTTGAAGGCTTCATTTCCGGGTACTTTCCTTCCTTCTTTGTGATTACTATTTTATATCCTGTGCTTAGTGATTGGAAGACCTCTATAGTTTGCTTTTTCCTTGTTAAATCTGGAAAATATCAACATTCACCATAAAACAACGATGAATTTGCAATTATTTTGGCAACAATTTCACTGGATCTCCCTCTTACAAATGATTTGAGCAAGCCTTATATAGAGGCTCCAAGTACAATAAATGGCTCAGATTGATTCAAGATCAACGACCCAAATTACTTCATGTAACCCTAATTAGGGTTTGTTACAACCACTGCTTACAAGCATTACATGCTGGCCAATGAGAAAATTACATTGCTTTTGAATACATATACTCTTGAGGATGGACCAATGAGAAAATTCAATAGGGGTAAAACATTAAATGCATTCCTCATGCCACTTGGAATCACTAGAATGGTGGAGATGAAGGTGTGCCACCTTAGCATGCTTATCTCATTTCAACTTCACTTCTTCATCCTCGTTGTTTTGGAAATCTTCTCATTGACATGTACTTGAAAATTTGAAATTGATCTCTTGGCCTTGATCCTTTTTTGACTTGACCTTGCTTTGCATCCTAACTTTCCTTATTCCATGAGATGTGTATATTTGCAATTCGAACATCACACTTGGTTGAGGTTTCCAACAAATTTGGATATACAACATTGATCATCGTATCAATGATGCCTTCTTTAAGGGACATTGAATCATTTCACAAGGCAAAATGTAAGCAAGGCATGTCATTATCCCTTCACTTGTTGGCTATTGCACTTGCACCTCCATTCCTTTATCTTGACTTCCAACCTTAAATCTCCTCGCTAGCTTGATGAATGACTTGCAAATGCCTTGTTGATGCTCCTATGTTGATTTTGGTGTTGGAACCATCCTTGCACATGGAGAGGCTTAGCCTGGAACATCCTTCTCCTTGTTTCCTTGCAAGATAAGTGAAAAACCTTATGTTAAGTTCACGACAATGAATATGAACAAAGTTAAGATATTCTAAAACATCCCTTCCATATAATATGATTTTAATTTAGCATTGGAGTTGCATTTGGATGAATTTGTATGAAGGGATTTATATTGTTCACAATCTTAACTTTATCTATACATTAACATTAAACAATTTCTAATTCTAATTTGAACTTTGATTACTACTTGAATGCATGTCATGCATCTACTAATCCACTTGGAATTTTATTATGGCCTAATTCGCTTCAAACCCAATCCCGATTGAGATTCTGGAAAATTTGGGCTTTTTAATGGTAATGACTCCTCATCTTCCTCAACGTCATCTAGCCCGAATCCAACCCCCTCCTTCATAGCCCGGCTCTCCAAATCATATATCATCCTCTGTAAACAATGGAGGCTGCTCTTGTGATGTCCAATCACTTTAAGGATCTATATTTGTTAAATATTAAACCAGAATAGCATAAGAATCAAAATGAAGATAACTTAAAACACATGAACACCTGAAATACCCTGGGAAAACCCTCCTTGAGGGAAAAACCCAACCGCACAAGGAAAAATGCTTTTATTAGATAATGGTGAATGCCTGAATACAAAACTCTCTGACTTCTAAGACTACACTCACTTGAGAACAAATCATAGTGTTCTCTCTCTCCAAAAATTATTTACTGATAAACAATAGAGATGCTTTTTAATAAAAATATCTGCAAATATAGTGGACTCCAAAACACTTGCAGAGAAATCACCATAAACTCAACCAAATACACACACTGATAAAATCACAAACTCCTACAGAGATCAAAGCATCACAATGATACACTGCCAATGATGATCACCGATAACATTAGCTACCGCTTCAACTCCTGCAACAACACACACAAAATCTTCCTCATAGAATACGAATAGCAGAGAGCCCCGAATCGATGCTACAAAATTTCTTTTCTAACACATAGCGGCGACTCTTCAATTTTGATTTGGTGACTCAACAACCACGAACACATGTGGTATTATGATGACGATAGTTACACATACTGTGACCCCTAGAATTCCAAACGCTACACCATAAAAGAAAACTCTTCAATACTAATGGTGATATGAAAGAAAGGAAGACACATGAATGAATGACTACCACATACATGAACCGACGACAGTTACAAAATGTGCCGATCCATAATCGCCGTGGAACATGAATTGATAGAGGTTACCGATAATGAGCCGTGAGCTGGGGATGAATACATTTCATTGCCTTTAATTATCGCCACCAACAGACGGTATTCAACATAAGAAAGAACCGTTCATCATTGATGACATCAATAGTCACGAACACAAACTTCTACAGTTGCATTTTAAACCACGGTGCTACATTTGATGTAGCTCTTCAATTACAAATAGACGAGTCTCTTTCAATAATCTGTCATGTACTCACATGAGCATATGAAACATCGACGCTGATGGAGATAACAATTTCGGATAAAACAATCTGAACAAGTATAGAAGATAGCTCCTGTAACTACCAAAACTTCAACACTCCCTTTTAGCAAAGGAGATAGCTTTTGCAAATTTTCATGTCATGGAATCTCTCAACATGACTGTCACAATGGGTGCACCCATTTGAAAGAAAACCAAAATTTTATCATGGAATCTCACAACGTGAGGGCATCATGGAGTCACTCAACATGATGTTCACCATGGCTGATCCCATGTGTGAAGTAAATGAAAACACAAGCTCTCATCACAGAGTCACTCAATGTGATGTTGTCATGAAGTCTCTCAACATGACATCCGCTATGGCTACTCCCATGAGTGGAAAGAGCAATACCTCTGTCTCAGAGGCAAACAAGGGCTTTCACCTCAAATTTATCGGTCTCAGAGAAAAATGCATTACAAGGGCTTTCACCTCAAATTTCTCCATCTCAGAGAAAAATGCATTATTAGCAAGTAGCAAGAATCACTGATGTTGAGACTCACTCTCAGGAAGAGCATCATTCTCCACAATACCAAGCTTATCTCGAAAATATGAAAACTTCACTCTAGAAAGTGTCTTGGTGAGATTGTCGGTTGTCTGCTCATCAGTACAAATGTACTTGAGTTGAATTGCTTTCTGTTGAACCATATCTCTTAAATAATGATATTTAATCTCCACATGTTTGTTTCTATCATGAAATACTGAATTGACTGAAAGCTTCATACAACTTTGATTATCACAAAGAATCACAGTTGGTTCCAAAGTCTGCCCAAACAGTCCTGCAAGAAGCTTTCGAAGCGACACTGCTTCTCGAGCTGCCACACAAGCTGTAATATATTTAGCTTCTGCTGTACTTTGAGCCACACATGACTGTTCCCTGCCGCACCAAGAAATCATAGCAGAACCTAAGGTGAAACAACAACCACAAGTACTCTTCTTGTCAGGCACACACCCGGCCCAATCGGAATTAGAAAAACCTTGCAATTTCAGATCTTCACAAGAAGTATATTTCAGACCGTATCCCACTGTACCACGCAAATATCTCAATATATGCTTTGCTTCAACAAAATGAATCTGTCTAGGCTCACACATGAACTGACTGAGAGTGTTAACAACATAACAAATATATGGTCTAGTATTGACTAGATACATCAATGATCCAATCAATTGTCTGTACATGGTGGGATCTACTAAATCTGAATTGCCTGTGCATTCATGTAACTTTTTCAAATTTGATTCCATAGGTGTTGACATAAACTTGCAATCCAACATACCAAATCTTTTCAAAATGTCTATAGATTATTTCCCATGGCTCAGAATAATCTCATTAGGCCTTTGCCACACTTCTAGTCCTAGAAAGTAATGCATAAGACCAAGATCTTTCATCTCAAATTCAAAAGCTAAATCTTTCTTACATTTGACAATGAGATTATCTGCCCCAGTAAGAAATAAATCATCAACATAAAGAACTAAAATTAAGGCTTTATCATCAATTACCTTGAAGTAAAGATTTGGATTTGCATCATTCTTGGAGAATCCCAAGCTCAATAAGTATTGATCAATCCTTTCATACCATGCACGTGGTCCTTGCTTAAGGTCATACAAGGCCTTTTTCAATATGCATACATGAGATTCCTTCTCATGAATCACAAAACCATTTGGCTGCTCAATAAACACCTCTTCTTCAATCATACCATTTAAAAATGCAGTCTTTACATCCATTTGATGTAATTTCCAGCCTTTAACTGCTGCAATAGCAATGATAGAAGTATATCGAGCTATAGGAGCAAATGTCTCCTCATAATCTTTACCTTCCTTTTGAGAGAAACCTCTTGTCACAAATCTTGCTTTATACTTTTCAACACTCCTATCAGCTGCATGCTTAATTTTGAACAACCACTTAGAAGATACAACTGATTTTTCTTTAGGCCTAGGAACAATATCCCAAACATCATTCTTGATGATAGATTGATATTCTTTAGTCATAGCATTTCTCCATACTTGCTGATTTGATGCCTCAAAACTTGAAGGCTCAGATTCAATGATATGACTCATCAATGCAACATAACCCGAAAACCTTTGTGATCTCTTGCTTTCTCTGAAGGTGCCATGAAGAGCTGCATATTTTTCAGCTTCTTGCATAGTATGTCTAGTCCACAAAGGTCTTTTTCTATCTAATGAAACATTACTTGGACCACGGGTTGGTTCTATGAAATCAACTGGATCAATAGATTCTTCTAATTCAGTAGACTCCCTCTGAATCTCAGAAGTGTTAATGTTTAGTAGCTACATCGGATTTTAGCCCTCATTATTTTAATTAGGAAAATTAAAATAATAAATTAATTATCTAAATTAAGGAAAATTAATTAATGGATTAATTAAATAATTATGGATGGATTAATTATTATTTAATTAGAGAATTAAATAAACAATTTATTATTATTTAAGTGGGCATTAAATAATATGGATTAATTGTTTATTTAATTTGGAGTATTAAATAAATATATGTTATTGGAGAATTAAATAATCACAATGGATTAATTATTCATTTAATCGGAGAATTAAATAAATAATTTATTGGAGAATTAAATTGGAAAGATAAATATTATGGATTAATTATTTATTTAATTAAGAAAAGTAAATAAATAATTATAAGCTAATTTATTACATTTGGATATAGGGTTGGGCCCTATCTAATTCGAATACATAAGTATAAAATGTTTTGCCTTGCAAATCGTGTGGTTACTTCAAGACGAAATTTTGGCGCCAAAATGCATTCCCCTATTAAGGTTGACTGCTATTGAAAATATACTCCAGCCTTGTATATATAAGCATCATTCATTTGTAAATTACATCATCATCTCTCAGCCATCTTCTTCATGCGAAACTGTTCTTGATGCAAGTCAGATTTATATATGCAACTGCTGTTTCGAGTTTCAACCCTTCATGTGTATTGATCATTTTCTATTCATACGAATTGCTATTGCTGGAGGAGTGTTGACCAGAATTGAAGGTGATTGGGAAGTGCTTGAATCAGACTTATTCCAGATCTGATATAAAGATCATTCCAACTGTTCTTCAAGGGTTTTTGCTGATAAATGTGTTGCTGGTTCAGTCCTGGGATCTTGATCTAATTGCTCCTTCAGATCTCTGAATATCAGCATTGCTGTAATTTGTAAGTTGTACTTTTGAGTCTAATATATATTATCTTTGTTGCTGGGTTTTTCACCTCCACAAGGGAGGTTTTCCCAGGGTATATTGGTGTTGTTTATTTCAGTTTCTTAGATCTCTAGTTGTGTTCATTGTTTATCTAATTAGCTTAATCTACTCATTGTTTGATCTGATTATCTGAGAAGTTTTCAGATTAAGTGTTTGTTCTCAGATTTGTTAGATCTGATCATAAAGTTAACAAGAAGGAGATTCAGGGGCAGCAATGTCCATATCTTGAGATATCTCTGGTTCTTCTCTATCTATCTCCATGGAAGACCCTTCTGATCTTTTGAAAGCTACATCTTCAAATGATACATCCCTGCTGATTTCAATCTGTTTTTGTCTTAGAATGTAGATCCTGTAGGCCTTAGAAGACTCACTATAACCAACAAAAATTCCTTTCTTGCCTGAAGGTTCTAACTTAGATCTTTTATCCTTAGGCACATGAATATAAACAGGACACCCAAATTTTTTGAAGTTAATAATTCATGTTTAATACCTGTGAGTGCCTCTTTAGGAGTCATATTATCCAAAATTTGATGTGGACTTTGATTCTGAACATAAACAGCTGT
This sequence comes from Thuja plicata, assembly GCA_018584345.1. Taxonomy (NCBI): domain Eukaryota; kingdom Viridiplantae; phylum Streptophyta; class Pinopsida; order Cupressales; family Cupressaceae; genus Thuja; species Thuja plicata. Next base: position 1,229,100 of record MU228286.1, on the reverse strand, counting down.
TTTGCAAGCTTCTGCCCAAAGAAAAGTTTGCAGATTTTGATCATGAATCATAGCTTTCGCTGCCTCAACAATGGATCTATTCTTTCTTTCTGCAACTCCATTTTGTTGCGGATTATATGGAACACAAAACTCCCTCTTAATCCTTGCCTCAATACTGAAATTTTGAAAGACTCTAGAAGCATATTCTCCTCCATTATCTGACCTAAAAACTTTGATCCTTTTTTCAGACATGTTTTCAACTTGAGCTTTGAACTCTTTAAATCTAGAAAACACTTCATTAGACTCCTTAGATTTCAAGAAATAAATCCAGGTCTTACTTGAAAAGTCATCAATAAAAACCACATAGTACCAAAAACCACTCAAAGATACAACAAACATAGGTCCGCATAAATCAGAGTGAATAAGATCTAAAATCACCTTTACTCTACTTTCACTATTGTGAAAAGGACCTTTAACATTCTTACCTAGAGCACAACCTTTGCAAATACTATCATGCTCTTGATTAAGCTTTGGAAGACTAACAACCATCTTTTCCATGGAAGAAAGAGTTCTGAAATTTAAGTGAGCAAATCTTCTATGCCACAACTCACTTGTACTGATGGAATCCTGTGCTAAGGCTTGAATAGGACGAGCAGAAAGTCTATATAGACTCTCTTGACGAACACCAATTTCATGAGCTGTCTTAATGCTAGTGTTTTTCTTCCATGCAAGCACTTTACCTTCAGCAAATGCAACTTGATACCCTTTATCCTCCAACGCTAAAATTGAAATCAGATTTCTCTTTATTCCAAGAACAAACAAGACATCACTCAAATGAAGAGGGATGCCTAAATCTAGATGAAAAGAAGTAGCCCCAGTACCTTTCACTGAATAACAAGCATCATCACCAATTATTACTTGCAAATGAGTATCTTTTTCTACCAAGTTAGAAAGATGCTCTCGATATCCTGTACTATGACGTGAAGCACCACTATCTATTAACCAAGTATTACTATCAGTTGGAACATTGCTTGAAAGGGCTGAGATAAATAAAAATCCCTCTGAATTGTCACTAGATTCTTTATGAGGAGAAGCATCGTCAACATTTGCAGCAACAACTTGATGTTTTTGGTCTAGTTAAACAATCTCTAGCAAAGTGATCATACTTTTCACATCTGAAACATTGAATTCTAGAGAGATCCTCCTTCGGTTCAGGAGCTGAAACATAATTCCTATCTCTATTCCTCTTGAAATTTCCTTTTCTTCCTTTCCTTTTAGACGTTTGAGTAGCAAGGACACGATCTTCTTCATGATGAGATTTCCGTCCATTTCCTCTTGCTTCTAATTTGAACTTCTCTTGAATACAATCAGCTCTCAGACGATCAAACTTGGGTAATTCATCTCTTCCACTAATGCCTTGAATAAAAGACTCCCAAGAATGAGGGAGACCATTCATGGTCAACATGATTAGGTCTTTATCTTCAATTGAATCTCCAATGGCACTAAGCTGATCTTTCAATTCTGTAATCTTCATGAAGGAGACAATTGATTTTCCTCTAGCCATTTTATATGAAGGAGCTGACGTCTCAAGGCCAGAGCTTTGCTAGTATTGTTGAATTCATACAAGCTTTGAAGACTCAAACATTTCTTTAGCTGAATTCAACTTGGATATAATAGGCACAAGATGATCCTTAACAAAATCAATCAATATCTTCCTTGCCATAATGTTATTCTTCCTCCATTGAGCTTTTTCAGTATCATCGGTTGGCTCAGCCACATCAGCGTTCACATAGTTTAGAAGATCATTTTCTTCTAGAGCAATGGGGACTCTGAATTTCTATGATGTGAAATTAGATGCACCATCCAGCCCATCTTCAACCTTGAGTCCATTAACCATTTTTTGAAACTTGAAAGAATCAATCTAGAAGAGACGAAAATAATACTTTGATGCTTGAATAATTTTGGTTATGGATCTTTACTTAGACCCGCTCTGATACCATGTTAAATATTAAACCAGAATAGCATAAGAAACAAAATGAAGATAACTTAAAACACAAGAACACTTGAAATACCCTGGGAAAATCCTCCTTGAGGGAAAATTCTAGCCACACAAAGAAAAATGCTTTTATTAGATAATGATGAATGTTTGAATACAAAACTCTCTGACTTCTAAGACTACACTCACTTGAGAACAAATCACAGTATTCTCTCTCTCCAAAAATTATTTACTAATAAACAATAGAGATTCTTTTTAATAAAAATATCTGCAACTACAGTGGACTCCAAAACACTTGCAAAGAAATCACCATAAACTCAACCAAATACACACACTGCTAAAATCACAAACTCCTACAGAGATCAAAGCATCACAACAATACACTGCCAATGATGATCACTGATAACATTAGCTACCGCTTCAACTCTTGCAACAACACACAAAATCATCCTCACAGAATAGGAATAACAAAGAGCCCCAAATCGACGGTAAAAAATTTCTTTTCTAACACAACGGTGACTTCAATTTTGATTTGGTGACTCAACAACCACGAACGCATGTGACATTACGATGACGACAGTTACACATATTGTGACCTTTAGAATTCCAAAGGCTACGCCATAAAAGAAAAATCTTCAATACTAATGGCGATATGAAAGGAAGGAAGACGTATGAATGAATGACTGCCGTATGCATGAACCGACGACAATTACAAAATGTGCCGATCCATAGTCGCCGTGGCACATGAATTGATAGAGGTTACCGATAATGAGCTGTGAGATGGAGATGAATACACTTCTGTAATGTCCCCATTATTAAATAAATAAAATAAACTTGTATTTGGGTCTCGGTCGATTTAGCTTATCCCGGACCCATTTTTATGTTAGCGTAGGGATTAGTGTTGCCGCGTCGGCTTTATTTGT
>MU228286.1:1135425-1177765 GCA_018584345.1 Thuja plicata | reverse complement strand
AATAGGGTGAGGGCTGAATCCCACCGAAACTGCGGAAGACCAAGTAGGGAGGATCTTTCACCTCCGAAATGGCGAAGAGCAGAACTCCAGCAGGAATTCGCAAATACAAATAAAATATCAAATCACACCTGAGAAATACATCCTAAAAGCCGGTCATAAATACCCATCGGGAAAACCCCGGAGGTGTACAAATAAAGCCGACGCGGCAACACTAATCCCTACGTTAACATAAAAATGGGTCCGGGATAAGCTAAATCGACCGAGACCCAAATACAAGTTTATTTTATTTATTTAATGACGGGGACATTACATGACTCTGCCACACGACCCCCTCCAACATCCTGTTTAGCCTACGAGGATCACAGAAATAAGCTAATCTCATGTGCCTAAAAATGGGGACATTACAGTCCTCCCTCCCTGAAATTGCTTGTTCCCAAGCAATCCTGCATCAAGTAGCTCCCCAAACTCCTACCCCAAAGGAAGTCACACCTCCACCAGGATCCCATGGATAAAAATGTGTAATGTCCCTGTCATCACCAACTAGTTCCTGAACAGACAACACTATCTGTACAGTCAACAAAGTCAATGAAACCGAACTCAAGGCCCGAACTGGTGATGCTGAAGAAGGAACATCACAAAGACACAACTCAAAAAGTAAATTAGTCTTGCCACCTTTCCCATCATAAGATAAGCTGTCAAACCAATCACCAAACTCATGTACTGATGAATTCTGCACCCGATAGATATCCTGAACATGAGGATCAAATATGAAGCTGTATACACTCCTGACTGTATACACCTGAGAAAACTCCTCAGAAGACCTGTTTGAAATCCTGTAAGAACTCACTGACTTCCTAGCACACAGGTGGGATCCCAGACGTCATCCTCACACATCACTAGAGGGGAATCAACATCAAACTCAGACAATAGGTTGTCCCTACTCTCCTCAACACAAAGAGACATAGTACGCAAACTCCCCTCTGTGCTACCTGGCAACACAACTCCTGCCTTGGTACTCAAATTTCATCTCCATCGAGCGCAGACTAAGATAGAACTCCCCAATATCCTGTAACCATTGCATGCCTAACACAACATCCATGTCCCCCTAGTTGATCACATAAAAATCTGACTGCATCTCATAGTCACCAAGAGATAATGAGAGATGATGTACATGTCTGGCACAGGTAAGGGTGTAGCCATCTTCTACCCTGACTCGGAACCTAACAAACTCCTCCACTGGAAGATCCCACTGCCGATTAAATCCCTCATGTGTGAAATTATGCGTGGCCCCAAAGTCTAACATAGAAATACATTGATGTCCACCCACCAATCCTCTCATGTTGAAAGCGAAGGGAAGCGATACAACAATAGACAACACTATGGGCGATAGCCTGGTATCAGGACCAAACTTTGTTGTGACTCTCTGGCCCTCATCAATATCTGAATCAGCAAACTGATGAGAAGTCTCAGCTTCCACCTCATCATAGTACACCCACATAGAACGGTTTGCCTTACTCTTAGGCCTCAAGGGACAAGTGTGCTCTCTGTCAAAAAGGCTCTTTGCACTAATAGCAAAGTTGTCTCCTCAAATCTTCATGAGTTGCCTCATCATGTTTCCCAACAATTTTGTTTTTTCATCAGCCACTGGTGGGGGTACCTCATTTGCTAGTAAAGTAGTGGTTTTAGGCTGCGCTTACCCTTTAGAAGCTGCAATCTCCATTTTCCTTGCTTTCTTGATGGCCCCTTGTAGGAACTGAAGATCAAATGCCCTAAGACACCCCCTTAAGGGCTCCTGTAATCCCTCTATAAATAACATAACCAATCGTTTCTCTGTTATATTAGGAACCATGACAGAGAGTCTCAGGAACTCAACAATAAAGGATTCCAAACCACCGGTTTGCCTGAGCTGGGCAAGGTCCTAAAAATAAGTTTCTGGATCCTTCTGATCGAAACGCTCTACCAATCCATCTACAAACTCCTGGTAGGATACAATCTGATCATGATGTAAGGAGACCAACCCATGGTACCACCAGTCATGGGCTATACCATCTCAATGCAAAACAACAAACCTGATGGCGTCCTCTTCAGACATAGGACGTAAAGTCAAATAAGTGTCAAGCTTGTTAACCCAAGCTCTAGCTGTCATCTTCCCACTCCCATCAAAGTGTGTCAAAGTCAGTTTGCTGGTTGCTTGTTTCAATTCATGGTTCACATGTCTTTGGCTCCCATCTGTTCTACCTTTAGAACGTTCTCTCTTGTGAGTCATGAACCGGTCAAAATTAAGATGCTGCTTTACTTCATGAGGTAAAGCATTCCACTCCGTATGCACAACCAATATGTCCTCAGTAAATGAAGCCTCATCATCAAAACTAGCAGCATCTACCTCAGGTCTCAAGAAGGTAGGACGTAGAGGCCTATCCTGTGTACCTGTCAAATCAACTCTAGACCTGTGAGAACTCGCTGAGATACTCCTAACATCTCTATCCCTGCCCTGATCTCGAGGCAAAGAAATACGTTGCAGAGTATCTGATAGATTATGTAAGACAGTCGCCATCTGTTGTTGGCCAGATGCCAACTCTTGCTGACTCCGAGCAATATTCCTGAACACTGTCGTAGCCTCTCTGTCCTCATCACTACCTGTATTACCTGGAATTCTGTCTCCCATATTCCATTGTTCCTGATCACCAGGTGGCGGAGAATTCCTACCTCTGCGTGCATAATGAAAGCCTGAACTATATCTGTCACCTTCCATTAATTAAGCCCAATTCCCTGCAGGCTGGCAAGAAAACTGCTCCGATACCACTGTAAAGAGCCTGCCTGACTCTATCTCTGAATTTGCTTGCAAAATTTTAATTTGTTTTCGATTTGTAATATGGTATGAATTTTTGAAATAATTTGCCAGCTAAGAACAACAATATTACAAATTGAAAGCAATAAATCTATTCTTGTAACAACACCGAATTCTCACCACACTACTAAATAACTTTATTAAATCACAATTGAAAATCATACAATGCAATTTGAAACCAAAGCATCCATTTATTATATGGAACTTGTGTGTTTTGATCTCCACCAATGCTAGCCACGGCTGAAAAGAAACATAGTGGATGCTTGCACAATCCCCACGTCAACCTCCAGTAATTCACATGTCCTTTAATTGTTTTTCTCCACTCTACATTCATCAGCAATTTCAACACGAAGATTCTACTTCTCCCAATGGCTTCACACGACTTCCAAGATCAGCCGCAACATACACGATTCATCAGCGTCAACGCTGATTCAAAGTGCTGGAAACAAACAAAGAATTTACAATTCTTTTCAAGGTAAATTTCATTCCACAAACCCTTGTTTCGAACTTCAGCAATTTCATAAATGATCGAAAAGATATCCCATAATGAGTTTCAAAATCTTTAAGTAATTAAAATCAGCTTCTTCAATAAGACTCGAAACTTTGAGCTTCACCTTCACACATTGCATAACTTAAAATGATTATGCCATTCAAGACATTATCCTTGCATAACCTTTTAATTGAAATATAATACTTCACTATATTTCCTCACATTAAATGACAAAGCATTTAAATATAAGTCAGTATAATTAATTAATGACTTAACTTTATTAAATAAGCTCATAATATAATTAATTAAGTGAACTTAATTAATTAATAAAATAATCAACCCACACCAATCCAAATGCTCTGCTCTGTCAAGACAACTGCTCGGACACCCTGCCACAAACAGACACTACCAGAAATAGACTTACTAAAAATAGTAAGTCCCTCAAATTGAAAGCTCTGCAAATGAATCCACAACTCTATTGTTACCAATGCACAGACGCCCTGCTAAAAATAGCAATCATGATGATCACCCCCAAAAAATACTTACTATAAATAGTAAGTCTGTCAATCCGGCTCAAACGAAGAGCAATCCTGGCATCATAGACCTCCAGATTGGAAACTAACCACTCGCTCTGCCACACGACCCCCTCCAACATCCTGATTAGCCTACGAGGATCACAGAAATAAACTAATCTCATGTGCCTAAAAACGGGGACATTACAATTTAAAAGATTGTATTTCCAAGAAGTAGAAAGCTGAACTGAAAGGGCTTGACAGATGATGACACATGTACTTGTCTATTTGAGCAATTTACTTTTGTAGAAGAGTGATTGCCTATGCCAACTAGCTTTTCCATCTCTTAGAGGGTTTCCTCAGAATAAAAATCTAATGTTTGTGTTGCTTCTTTACATTTCAGCACTTCATTTCTTTGTGAACAACTCTTTAATTCCTCCCAATATCATTGTCATTTGGATGTCCAAGTAGAACAGTAATTTATTTTCTTGATTTCCTATTTTATAAGTAGTTTTGTTATAAATTGCGGATCAATCACCAACTTGCATTAAGCTGAACAATTGACACTTTGGAGGTAAAGTCAAGCATTCTAGATAGTGCCACTTGAAATTGAAGAGTAAACACAATGCTAGGACTCAAACAATTGCAGTACTAATAAGATTTCCTGCTTTTTGGTATTTATAATAGTGATTTTTATGGGGTTTGAAAGACGGATGAATAAATAAGATTTCATTGTTATAAGGGACCCTGTTAGCATTGATTTTGGTTTGAAAGTGGTCTTAAAAATAAACATCTTCTATTGTAACTTGACCTTGGGATAGAGATGTATACCACTCAGCGTACCAAGAGATTGGCTCAATAACTTGTGCAATTAGCAAAATCTTATTTTGACAAGATAATGGTGTTATGGCATCTCAGCTGGAAGCGCAGACTTGTAATGTCGACCATGTTTCTGACTTAATAAATATGGTTTGTCATTCATAAGGTATGATTGCCCACTCATCACAAGATAAAGCATGAAACCTCTAGGTTGATATGATGGGTCATAGGGAGATATTTTACTGCATTACCAAGAAACCAGTTATTAATAGCAAGAAATAATAGAGAAAAAGATTCAAATATTTAATACATGCAATGATCAATCAATTCCCGTTGAGAATTCAAAGACTATTACTGCAGGAAGCCCCAAAAAGAAATCGATTCACTGTAATGTCCCCTATTGGGACTTTACTCAATCTGCTCTAAAATTCTCCTTTCTAGGGTTTGAAATTTTGAATAATGCTTGGAAATAGGAAGTTACTTTAGTATCCTAATGTAGGTAATGCAACCAGGTTAGTATCGCAAGATAAATAAACATATAAGCCAATATTGTACAAATAAAATTCAAATTCACTATTGTAATATTCAAAATGTACATATGGGATTCCTTTGAAGTTCTATCCAAAAAACTCATCGTCATTATGGAGCACCAGTTCGGAGATCATACAAGGCGACTCGAGCCATTCCACCCAGCCTAGCTGCACGGAATGACAACCTTCAGCCAGCCTCCCAGCCCCACTTGGGGTGTCTCTACTGGCATGGCTTCCTAGCTACTTGCATCCTTCATATGTAGTATATCTTCCCTCCAAAATGAGATGACCCAATGGATGAGAATCTTCATATGTGTCATATTTTACACAGGCAGAGATATAGCAAAGATAACATATAATATACATATCAGCAGCAAGGTAGAATATTATATCTACAATCAGGTGCAAGTCCAATTATTATCATACGATTCGTTACACACTATACACCATACCACCAAATTGGATAAGTATAGAAGCTGTAGTTTAATATATGTGTTTTCTGAAACTGTATTCTTATCAGATTTACTTCTCAGTAATCCCCATGCCTTCCTCCTTGTGCAATGTGACTTTCTTCCTTCTATATCCTTGTCTTGCTCAAGGGACACAACCTTACATATGCTGGTTGACCATTCATAACAATTTAATCTTTATTTAATTTCAGTTTTGTGTAGTGTAAATAATTCTCTTTTGGTTGCTGCTTAAGATTTGTTTTAAATTTCTCCAAAGGTGGTAGCTGAGGCAATAAGATCACAAACAATTATCAGATCTTTAATAATACCTCTTGACCATTGAAGGGATACATCTTGGAATCCACTGGCATTAGATTTTTCAAACTAACTGAATTGATAGTTTTTGAATGCTTCAAAGTAATTGGCTGCCACTTCTGCCCGTTGTCTTAAATGTAAACGGCGTAGATCTGCTATCTTTGTTGGGGATATGACATTCATCATTAGTATATCAATGAAAGGCAATATGAACTAGACTCCCATATTTTGGCTCCCTCCTAGTTTGATTCCATATTAATCCGAGCCACTCGACAAATCCCCTATTTTATTATCCATGTATCGTTCACAACCGTCAGCATACTTCGTTGTCACAAACTAATATGTCAGTTTTAAAGAGATCTGAGCCCCTACACTATCCCCTTTCTAAATTGACGCTTTGACTATTTTGTCTTCATGCACAGTTAAGGTCAGTACGCCACCTAGCAAGCCCACTCACCCATGCCATATCAGCTCCACACAAAGCTAAATAGTAAAAGATAAAACTAGGAATGACCTAGGGAAAACAATAAAACCATTTCTCAGTGGCTTTGTCACATAAGCCTAATAAAGAAGACACACGAATACCAATAAACTAGGATTTTAGTTTTTATTACAAGGCAGCTTCGCTTTCCAATTTGAGGAAAGGTATATCCTTGCACACTGTGCTGTTTTGTGTTATGAAAGTGACAAATTAAAACGTTAACAAGTGGAAATGTAATAAAAAAGTGCAGTGTATACCCATCTTTTGTAAAAGTACTTTTGCAATGATGGCATTGCTGACTTTTTCTGAGAGATATCCACTGCCCCTATTTCTGGATAATAATACTGGTATTTTCTGCAATTCATTGGCCAGTTTCACTTTAAACTAAAATTAGGATTTTAGTTTTTGTTACAAGGGAGCTTCCCCTTCCAATTTGAAGAAAGGCATATCCTTACACACTGTGCTGTTTTGTTTTAGTGACAAGTTAAAACGTTACAAGTGGAAATGTAATAAAAAGTGCAACATATACTATCTTTTGCAAAAGTACTTTCACAATGATGGCATTGCTGACTTTTTGTGAGAGATATCCACTGCCCTTATTTCTGGATAATCCCAACTGCTAATAATATTGGTATTTTCTGCAATTCATTGGTCTATTTCAGATTAAAATTAAGGTTACATGGCTCCATAGGGGTTTAATGTGGCTTCTCAGGTTGATTTGGCCCGTTGGATTGGTTTCCTTTATGATCATTATTCAATGAAAATCCACTTGACAATTGCACTGTAAAATGAATTCTGCAGAAAACCTTTAACAGCAATGACATTCATGACTTTTATGAGAGATTGATTGATTCTTTTCCTGATAAACCCCATTTCGAGTTATACATTAAGTATTCACTAAATACTGTGGTTGATTCCTGAAGATCTCCCTTAAAGGTCTATATGGTTTCACAGGGACTTAATTTTGGCTTCTCAGATTGATCTTGGTCATGAAATTGGAGTTTGAAAGGTAGAGAGGTTATTTGCAAATCCTGATTGGCTTCTTCTTCACAATTTGTTTCTTCACATAGATGGAAACTTTGCTGCAAGATTAAAGCAGGTTATAACATGTTTGGGATGCCGATAGAAATTAGAGCTACCTTGGGGTATGATCTTCTTCTGACATCGAAGCTTGCCATGGAGATGTGTATGGGAATATTTTAAGAGCTACCTTGGGGTATGATCTTTTTCTGACATCGAAGCTTCCCATGGAGATGTGTATGGGAATTTTATAAGAATGACAATCATTTTGGTTTAAGACCTATGCTGTAACATTAAAGTGATTCAGGAGGTGTATCTCAGAAATGAGGTTCAGATTGATCATTGATTTAAGACAAGGAATTGTCGGGTCTTTTATATGCATAATGAACAACTATTTTAATTTTTTTTTCCCGTGTGTATGAGCTTCATAGCTGTGTCTGTTCCTTTGCAAATTGCATATTGCATTTTGGTTTTCAAATTGATATTTATGCAGTTTTGGGTGGCCTTTTCATTTTTTCCCCTTGGGATGGATCTATGACAGAAAATCGAACTACTGTTGTAATTGCAGGTCTTCTTAACCGTTTTATGTGGATGGAGACACTATATCCATTTGTTGATGACGACATTTCATGCTTCAAGACTGCGATATGCTTTATTGATCACTTGTTCGAGATAATTGGACCACTTCTTTCTTCTACAACTCTGGTTATACCTTCTTTTGATAAGCTGAGAGAAAATCCTCTATCAATTTTCAATATTTTGAAGGTGAGACTTGATCCAATTAGGTGAAGACATGCTATATTGAAATTATTAGTACAATATTGAATATTATGGAGATATTTTTAAGATGTTTCAATTCTCGCTTTTCCTTTCTCTCAGAAAAAAAAATACTATCTTAATGTTTCCTTCTGAGATAAATATTAGACATACCAAGATAAGCTTTAACTAACTATAAATCTATCGGAACTAATGTTTTGCATTTAAGATCTATTTTATGCTGAGTAGAATATGAATGTTGATTCGATTGTTTTTGAAAACATGAGTGATGGTTATACCGATTGTCTTGTGGCATTAATCAACTTACCCGACTTTTTTTGCAATATAGAAATGCATATGTAATGCCTCCACACTTTCTGATCACCTAGATCTGCGAGTGGGCAAGGTGAGAGCGTCAATCATGCATCATCTACAATGTAGCAAGAAGATGAATGGTGGAAAGCCAACTAGAATATGCGAGCGACTAAGCTGGCCTAATCAACACTTCTTCGATGGACTGTATGAATACAATGCAAGCCACTGGCATAATCTCTGTGCTTCACTCAGGGCAACATGGTTGATCATGCTGGCTTGTTGAATGCCGCATCAGGCTGTATGATAATGCTATAGTAATTGGTAGTATAACAATCAATTTTACAATATGAAATGCATGCAATGATTAGACCCTTTGGCAGCCCTTTCTTATTTGGCCCTAGACAAGCTTTTATTGCTTTTCCAGGGATGGCACAAAAGTGAGCTTTCATTCAAAAGTATGAGCTCAAATACTCTATGTTGCGATGGTTACACTACCAAAGATAGTCCCCACTACCAAACATTTTCTTAATCATTATTGTATAACGCTGAAGTGGTGAATCTGAATCAATTTTAAAAGGATTCTCCCGAGCAACTGAACTAGAACTTGCACTTCCAGCCATTGTGTCTGAATAATGAACCTAAAATGCAAAATAAAACTCAAGACATTATTGAAAAAAATTGAAAAAAACTTGGCATTATTACCCCTTAATGTGCATACAAAGTTTGAAAAAAGTATATAATGACTTCTTAAATTTTTTAAAAAAACTTGAAAAAGATGAATATTCACTCACCTTTGAATGCTAAATCTTCATTCTCCTCCGATTCCTAAGCCTTTGATGAGTGTCTCACTCCTCCCTAGTCTTAACCTTCAAAGAAAAATGTAGCGACCTTCAAACTAAGCTAAAATGGAGAAAAGTGCATGAAGGATGAATGAAGCGAGAAAAGACGAGCAAATAAGAGGTATATTGGTCAAAATTAGGGTCGGTAGCAGTTTTTTAGGGTTGAAAAAGATGTTTTATGGCATGTGGGGCCCGTTTTTTGGTGCCCACAATTGTGGGTTCCCTTGATTGTGGCCAAGTTCAGCGAGGGTGCGGCCTAGGCCCAGGCCAACTGGACCCGCACCATGACCCTAACTGCACAACCTGCGCTTGCTCCAAAATACAATAACTTGGTATCGTAGGACTCTAGGATCCGAAATAAGGCTAGGAGATTTGTAGCTCCATCTGCTCATAATATTGTACTGCTGGACTCCTACACAAATGATCTTGTCCAATCCTCCCGTAAGAAGAGCATATCCAAATGTTGCAAAATCTCTGCCAACTCCTTTGCAAACTACTCTTCATAATTGCAAATCCGAGGCACCATGGGAACAAATTCTAGAAAGTAAATGTTAACTCTCCCATTCTCGTTACCTTGCACTCCAACATAATGGCAGTCCTTATGAAGTAACCCGCTCTCTCATTTAAAAGTGCAAGCTGAAATCAAGAAGTAACCACTAATTGGTGTCCAAATACCCATCCAATACTGAACTTGATCAGTCAAAATGAATGGGATCAAAATGGCATGATGGATGACTTTATGCATTCACTACAAGGAGAGGAACACTATGGTGCCTTAAAGATTGATAGACCTTGGTGTGGTGGACTGTTGTTTGGGGTTAGTATCTATGCTAGAATTGATCACTTATGTGTTGGTGACTCATGGAAGTGAGTTTGCAGCCGAGGTAATGAACAGAAAAGTTATTTTAGCCAAGCATTTTCAGAATGCAGCGATTGTTCTTCTTTGAGAGTGTTGAACTTTCTAAAATTCATACTTGAATAGCTGCAGCATTGAGCTTTTTCAGACTATTCAGCCTCTTGACTAGGTTAGTTTTTGGTTTCACATGAAGGCGATGAGTGTTGCACAAGAAGTAACCACTAATTGGTGTCCAAATACCCATCCAACACTGAACTTGGTCAGTTGCATAAGCAAGAAGTATAAAAAAAGAGACGGCAATAGTCAATTCCAGATTGGCCACCATTCCGAGTTTATCATTTGGATCAGAATTCATACATGTTGATTCATAAAGGACCGATTTGTTGGCTAAATATTTTGCAAGTAACTAATACTACAACTTAGCAAAATGGTAATTTTAGACAACAGTGTGTGAAATTTCTTTCTCCTCTCAGCAATAGGGGAGGCTTCCTTCTTACCGCAGGTGGCTTCAACGGAAACTGAACTAAAATACAAACAATTTCTATCGCTACGGTAATACCGGTGGCTTAAGGGTTGACGTAAGAACAACCCTCAAGACAACAATTTACTTATAATAAAATGAAACAAATATTGGAACACAAAGTCTCCAATACTTACTTCGAAAGATGATTCTGAACCACAATAGCCAAGAAAGCACAAAATCTTTCACTGAATACCCTCTACTTTTATAAAAACACTTATTGCTGAAGCCCAAAGTCTTCAACTTTAAGTTATTGCAGTCACTTCTATCTATATAAATCCTTATTTTTGAAGCACAGTCTTCAAGAATGCGAATGAAAGCGCTCAAATGATCCACACAAGATAACTATCAATCAAATAGAGTAAGGATTAACAAACGCAATTTAAGAATACATTTATTAATTTCCAGATTGACAACACAAAGTTTGCGAATCCTTGTTCCTTCTATTCAACTTCTCAACTTTGCATAATGAAACTCAAAGTTTTTAGAATACAAGATATTCGAGTATAGTTTTCTTGCACACAACAAAAGATAGAAAATTACAATAGGTCTCACTCCTTTATATAATAAAAGGAGAGAAAAGTGGAGAAGAAAGGGGAAACTCTCAACCACTTTGACTTATTCAATGCTTATCCTTAACTAACTAACTTTGACTTAATCAATGCTACAGGACCTAATGAACTTGTAACATCATTACACAAAACTATTATGGTAAAATAATGAATGTGTTGTTAAATAGAGATCAAGAATGATCTATATATACAAGTGTACAAGAGAATGTTTCTATAACGAACAGAGAGAGAAATAGAAACATTGAGAAGAGAGAAATAGAAACAAAAGGAAGTTTCCATATTGAATAGAGAGAGAAAATGGAAACATGGAAGAAGAGTAACCATTAGAATAGAAACAAATCTACTGAAGAGAGACATAAATAGAGAGATATTTAATTCTAATACCCTCCCTTAGTGGTCAATCTAACTTCAAAACAAAAGTTTGCAAGTGAATCCTCAAAAGGCACCAGTAGAAGTGAAAACCTTGTGAAAACCGCTAGAAAAAACTTCATTGCGCACAAAAGAGCGGAGACTCAGTAGTCATGAATTTTGTGGTGAAAAACGGGAAAAACCAGACACGATTTTTGAGGTGAAAAATCGATCAAAACCAGCTGAGACACTCCCTGCTTCCGGGTGTGGTAAATCCTGCCGTTAAATCTTGGACTACCTTCCAACATAATGTTGGTGAGAGACGCCATTAAAATTTCTAAAAGGCGTTGAATGAATCCAAAGGACAAATTCCAAGGCAGATTGACGGAAGACCCATAAAAAATGAACGAAGACCTAGAAGAAAGCTCAAAAAACCCAAAAGGTCTGAAGTTAGATTTGAAATCCGTTGGCACAAAAGTCAAGGCGCAAAAATTGAGGCACCCAGAAAATTTTGAATATGACCCAGTTGAGGGTTTGAAAAACCCACCAAGAATTTGCAAGAAAAATAAATTTTCAATTGAAACTAAAGGGTCAAAACCCTAGTCGAAAGTGCAGAAACCCTAGGCGACCATTAATGGGCCCAAAACTGTGCAGGAAAAAAATGAGCTGCTGGAAGATCCCTTGGGTAGCATATAAATTTTGAAAAATTAACAATCTTGAATAATTTCAAAAAAGAAATTATATTAATTTTTCAAAAATTAATAATGAACACGAGCTAGGAAAAAGAATTGAAACTATTTCTAAAATTTCCACTCAATGGAGGATTACAAAATTTTCAAAAAAGATAACCTATATCTTTGATACCATATTATGTTAAAATAATGAATGTGTTGTTAAACAGAGATCAAGAATGATCTATATATACAAGTGTACAAGAGAACATTTCTATAACGAACAGAGAGAAATAGAAACATTCTGAAAAGAGAAATAGAAATAAAAGAAAGTTTCCATATTGAACAGAGAGATTATGGAAACATGGAAGAAGAGTGACCATTAGAATAGAAACAAATCTACTAAAGAGAGATAAATAGAGAGATATTTAACTGTAATAGGAACAACTTTGCATGTGACACTATGCAATTACATCTTGTTTACATTTTACGTGTAATCTGTTAAAGATTCTAGACCTATTCTATCAAAACTACAAAAATAAGTGTTCTAAAACACTTCAGATGAAATTTTTACAAGTCTCAAATTGACAAAGAGACTTATGAACTACAATTGGATCTGGTGCTCTTGTATGTTGAGCAACATTTGCAACCCTGCATGCCACGCTTGCTCCTTTGGGAATCTCACTGTTGTGCCCACCAATGTTTTTCTGCAAGTGACTCAAGACACCCTTGTAACTTGCCAATTTGTTCATAGAACTTAGACTGAAATTGTCAACCCCAAGCTCTTGATGAATAACTTGTGCAAACTCTGTCATAACCTGATCCTTTGCTATGAGTTCACCATCTTTAGCCACCAATTTGCATGCCAATTCCTCAAAAGATTTGACAATGATGTGTTCTTGCTCTTTGCATATCTGTACGACTTCCTGGACCTCTGTTATCAAGTTTTTCACAACTTGCTCTTTGTTAGCCATTAGATCTAAATAATTAAAGTACAACTTTTTTAAAGAGATAACTTCGTATGCACACAAGGCATCAAGATCGGCCTCTGCCATCTTCTTCCACACACTCAAATCTTCACTCAGGGTTTTCAATTGTTGATTAAAAGATATAACCAGCTCATGCAATTGGGTGACTATTTTCTTAGCATTTCTGAGCACTCGGAATGCATCTCTGATAACCAAGATGCCTCGTGATTCTAATTGGCTACCCCAATCATCTATAACTTTCACCCTTCTTTCAAGTCATGCTATGTGCTTGTTTGTCTCTTTTGGAGATGAATTGACCTATTGTGAAGAAGAATTCTTTTGTTCAAGAGCTTCATGAAGACAATCATTCTCTTCTTTGAGCTGATTCTTCTTTTCCCAAAGTACATCCGTCCTCTTGGTAAGCTGCTCCACTGCATCTTGAGCATCCAGTTGACATCCTAAAAGTGTCTGTTTACTAAGTTCAATCCTGGTAATCTTGTAATATGTTGTTTGGAGTTCTTCAACTGGTTTATCCAAGAGCGGCTCAGCTACTTTAGCATACTTGACCTTTTGCACATCAACCAAGACTTTGGATATTACTTTTGCTTTTTTATTTTTTAAAGCTTTAGTTTTACTCTGCTGTGTGAAGTCAAACTCCTCAGGAGGAACCTCCAATTTCTTCCTCTTTTGAGTAACAATACTCAACCATGGAGGTAGGATGAAAGAAGAAGGAGAACCCACAATCCTAATCATGGTAGTTATTGGCTTTGCCTATGAAGTAGTCGCAACTGTGATAGGTGCTTCAGTCTGTATTGCCGCTGAAACGGAGCTCCCTTGTGCAACCTCAGCCATGAATAACTTGAACTATGCAAAAGTTACATTGATCTCTGTCATGAGCACATCCGTCTTGGGTGGATTTACAGGATATGCATCAAAGACATGCTCTAAATCATCCTGCATTTTAACCATTGGGGCAGTAAAAGAAATAGGCATGACAGATATTATTGCAGAAGGATTTGTTTGTGGAACACACATAGTAAAAGAATCAACATCCGTGTCAAGTGGTGACATAGGGGCTTCTTCCGACTCAAGTGCAGATTCATGTGCTGCCTGTATCTCTTATGCTTTCTGAGATTGAGACATCTAAAGGGTAATTGGATCTTGCAATTCATCTTCACTATCAGAAAGTTGAATCATCTTTGGCTCTTTTCCTTTGGACGTTACTGCAATTGGTGTAGAAGCTTTAATCATAAGCTTTCCCCCTTTGATGGCTAACTTTCTGATGCTTTTGATCTCGGATGCAGAAGAATCACTTTTCCCTTTACCTCCGATTTCAAATTTTAAGCCGATTGGATCAGTAGGATTAAAATCTTTACTTGGCTTAATCTTAATGCTCTTTAGACCTCTCCTTTTTAACCAAATATTGGTATTGGCCAAGATGCTTTGGAATCTATCCCAGACAAACTTTCTTTTGTTAACCAACAAGGAGGTAAAATGGGCAAGCTTTCATTATGATGTTTCTGATATTTTGGATCTAAAATATCATTATCATCTTCTATACCATTAGGAATTTGAGAAAGATTGAAATCCATTATCTGCTTAACAGTGAGCCGACAATAACCTATCCTGATAATATCTACCTCAGTGCAGAGATCAGTCCAGATATCTTTGAGACGATGAATATGCACAAACTGTCTCCTTATCTTATCATTCATGCCCCTCCAATCAAAAGAACTCCTAGCCATGAACTTCCTCAGATTAATCTCTTGGAGTTCTTACTCCATGCATTTGGGCTTAGGCACAGTGTGCAGTGAATAGCCCCCAATCCTCAATGGATTGCGTGAAGAAATGCTGACTCCAGGCTTGTGTAGTGTAGATTGATAGGCTTGAACCACCATGAGTTGTCGTGCTAGCTCCATTAAGATGATTTTATCTGTTGGATATCGTGACAAAGTATATGGCTCTTCTCTGAAATAACCATATTCATTTACTTTGTTCCAGGCTTCATCTGAAACTCTTTTCTTTGGGAGCTCATTATCAAACAGGCACATGAAATGACCAAAGAAGGCATCTTGAACCCTCCAATAAAAAATCCGGCTTGGTCTTAGAGGTAGCTGGTCAAAATACTCCCATACAAGCACCAGTGACCGATCCTCTTTAGTGGAAAGTCCTGAAAAAGACCCCAAGGCGGAAGCAATGCAGACCAAATAGGAATTCATATAGAAAGTACAAGTGCTTGTGACTTGTGCTAGTTGTTCACAAAGCATATCACTTATGAGTTCTCCCCATAAGACTCTTTGTCTTGACTTGATTATGAGAGAGAAGTACTTGTACATCCACGACTCAAAAACATTAGATTCCTTGAGACCCTTGATTCTACTTAACAAGGTAATGAGATCATGAATCTCCTCCTTGAACTTGGAACGATGCATGCCTTTTGGCCATCTCACCAGATTGGGTCTCTTAGTAATCAACCAATTGTCATTGATGTACCTCATACATGCTGATTTTCCATTCTCCCAACTCTTGAGTGCTTTCTCTATTGTCAAGTTCATTACAACAGGAGTTGAAGGATCTTTGAAAACCCGATCAATAGTATTCGGATCCAAACTGATTATCACTTTGCCCTCTTGATCTTTGATGGTTCTGGTTGTATGATCGAAGTTCTTAGCACAAGCCATGAGAAATTCAGGTTCCAGGGCTGCCATAAGAAAAGTGGAAACATAGTGAATGTAACTTTCTCTTATGCTGATCATGTCATCCTTTTCTGATGTATCAACTCTCCTTAGGAACTCATCCATGTCTAGGTGCCCAATCTTAGTATCTCGGATCTCATCCACATATGAAGTGACCTGAGATGGGGAGATTGAGTTTTGGTATCTAGCATATTGATACTTTATTTTCTTTTTGCTTTTTCCTTTTGAAGATATAAATCCTTCTGACATGACAAGATCGTATGCAACAACAACTGTTATAAAAATTCCAAAGCATGAGTACATCATCATACAGAATGGTGGAGTCCATTAGGCACTACTTCATGCAACCTATGCATATTGATTAGGAAATGCGAACAACAAATTTAGGGAAGAATTAAGCCTTTATGTAAAAGAAGCACAAAAGGTGGGTTTTCTGATCCATATTGCACATTGTGAACAGCAAGCTTGGAATTTGGCAAAATGAATATATGGATGCTTTTATACATGGGCGAATGTTCAATATGCAAAGTGGGACTTTTGGAAGAACTTGCATCTAATAAAAAGCCATGGAAGGACACAAAAGGTGGGCTTATTTGACTTTTGCATATTGGGAAAAACTTAGTATTTTGGAAAACTTCACCATCAAGAACGGGGTTTTTAATCCTGACTGCATATGCAAGATAAATGACATCTTTGCATATGCAACTTAAAGGAATGTGAGAGAGAGAAGATGCAATAAAAACTAAAATAAAAAAGAAATATGCAAAGCCTTAATTCTCAAACAAAACAAACAAGAAAATTACCTCTCTTTGATGAAGATGTCTTGGAGACAAATCCTACAATGTGGTTCTTGAATCCAGTGGATTTCGAATTCTAGAAAAAGCCTCAGATTTTCCACTATATAGGCAAAGAGCCTAATTAGTTTTGCTTGCTGATTAAATGCATTTAGACAGCTCAAGATGGAGTTCTCAACAAATGTCCTTCATGTAGAAACAAAATGCATAAAAATAGCAACAAACTTTGAATGATTCAAATCAAATTCATGCCCTAGCTGCAGTTCGAAATACATGTGCAATATGGAAGAAAAACGACGCCATCAAAAGAATGCATTTCATATTCATGAAAGCATGTTTTCGGAAAGTAATGGCATTGTGAAATAGTGCTCATACCTTCAAGCACGGGTTTTTTTACTTAAGATTACACCTTCAAAAATGACTTCTCCTCTCCTTGTTCACGAGTTATGCCCTAGACGGGCTTTCTATTCTCAAACACAACTAAGTGTGGATGTAAAAACAGGCTTTTCGAAGTAACTTGCTCATTTTGCAAGGCATGCAAATGCTTTGAAAATCACCGTCCTCAATCCTTAAAGTAAACCACACTTTGTTTTGCTTGTTCACAGGTTTAAAGAGGCATGCAAATAACCTAAAAATCGCCGCCCTCAATGTGCTGACAGGTTTCATAAAACATTTCGCAGTGTATCATATATGGGTTTTATAAAAGCGTTTGAACATCAAACAATTGCATATTGATTAGGAAATGTGAACCACATGCAATCTCTTCTAAAATTGCCGCCCTATGACTTAAGATGGGTTTTATAAAACATCCAATTCGTATATGCAACTTAAGAGGCTACGGGCTTTAAAATGCGAATTGCATATGTTATGAACAACTTGAAACATATGCATTTCAAAGAAAAATGTCCACCTTAGAACTTTTTATAGAGGAAATGCAGCATTTAGAAGAGAAACACTGTTTTTTTAAATGTCTTTGACATGTGCTAAGGCCTTCAAAATTGCCACTATGGCTAGAAGAAGCAAAACACACTTTTAGATGAACATTACATATACTTTTTTACATCGAAATCCAAAGAAGTTATAACGGGTTTTTAAAATGCTTTTGCATATGCATTTTGATTTTTGAAACATATGCAATTCGCTTCTAAAAACTCCACTCTTTGTGACTTTGAATTAAATTGCATTGATAGTAGACTTTTGAAAATAGAATATGTGCATTGTGATGATATGCAATATCATCTAAGAAGTCCACCTAATTGCATTATTTAACACAGTCTTTATATGTAACTTTATAATTTTTAAATGATATGATATGCCGACAGGTTTAAAAAGTCCACCAGGAATAAAAACTATATGTAAAACTTCTCAGAATGATGTGAAATTTTAAAGTGGGATTTTAAATCCACTTTACATATAAAAGTCATTTTTACTTTATGCAATTAGCAATAAAAAGTCCACTTTTAATGGATTTTAAGCACGACATGCAATCGGGCAAAAAAACCCCACCTGCAGGATACTAAAAACCTTAATAACTTGAGCTAGACAACTCTGATTGACACCTAAGATAGCTCAAAACGAGCGGAATTCGAAAAGCTACAAACCTAAGGCAAAAACAAGATTGAAAATCAAACGCAAAACTAAGAAAAATGAAGAAAAGACCTGAAGATTACAAAGAGTCAAGTGTTTGTCAGTAGAAATAAAAAACTTATTTCCAACAAACAATGTGATGATAAGCTTGACAAGAACCTTCAGAAAAAAAAAACTTTTAGAATGAAAAGTCCAAGACATACCAAGGGATGACTGATTATCTCAGACAAACATCTTTAAAAACATTAAAAACCTTAGAGGAAGCACCTACCAATCCACAGAAAATTGTGTAGGGTTGTCCAATTTTGTGAATACAAAATTGAGGACAACACGATTCAGAAATACATCAGAGTCATTACCCTCCTATATCAAATTCTGTCCTCAAAGCATTGTTGATTTATCGATAAAGCAGATATAGTAGAATATAGAATTGCATCCATTGTCTAAAGCATTTCATTTATAAGGTTAATATAGTCAATATTTGTTTTGTCTAAAGCATTTTCTTAAAAGGTTGTTACAGTCAATATTTGTTGATCAAAGACAATCTCCATCATATAGCAATTATACAAACATCAACTTGAGAATCATATCAAAATATAACCCTTGCAGATTAGTCTTAAGTTTTAACTAATATCAAGGTAGCACACATTTGCATTGATCAATCTCACCGTTATCTAATTCATTAAATTAAGGATAACGATACTATACACATTTGTGAATCATATTCAATACACACATTTGTGGAAAATTAAAGAATTTTGCACAAGTGATAGATAGAAAGAAGTCACTTGCAATTTGGATCATAAGAAATTAGTCAAAACCCTAAGAGATCACATAAGGAGACATTACGTCAACCTGGGCCACGTCTTCGGGATCGATATCCCAGGATAAAGCTGGACTCTGCTGATACTATAGAGTGTAATATCCCACCCCTGATCTAGAATTACAATTTCTGCTTTTTAAAACTTATTTTTTTTTTTGCTTTTTCTGATTTTTCAGTTTGTTGTGGTGTCGGCAAACTTTTTTTTTGGTGTTTTCCAAATATTGAAAGTAATTGAAGGAAATAATAACTGGAAGCAATTACAAAATGCAGACTAATAAATATTCAATAAACTGAGGAGTTTTTATTGCAAATAATGAAAATCTTGTACATACCCTTACAACAACAATTCAATGGTTTCATAACTCAGGGAATTGCAGTCATAGATTTTATTCTTTTGAAACCCTAGGGTTTCCACGCAACCAAATTCCAATTGCGCCAAACTGGAAGGTAATAACTTCTGAATAAAGACTATTGCCGATTGTCTGCACGATCTGATTTTATTGAGGAATTTTCTGATCTGAAACTTGTTCTGAAACCCCATGCTACCTCTTAAAACAATTATACTTGCAGGCCAATGGTGTGGTTGACAGTTGGAGTAGATGATGCTAAATCTATAGTGTCAAAAGTGTCAGATCTGCTTCTTATTTGTGAAAATAACAACGAAACCCTGCTTGCAACTTCTGATGCAATCTCAAAATAGATTTCTTCTACTGATTTCTTTGAGAAACACAATTGAAACATCTGTGTGAAGTTTCCTGTAGGGCTGCCCTTGGGTGACGTTTCACACCTACAAACAATTGAATCAAGAAGGAAATTGTCCCTCTCTAGTTGTTGATACGAGAAACCCTAGTTTCTCTTCTCCAAGCCAAAGGCAAAGTTTTCCAAAAATGAATAGCTGAATCATAATCAATTTTTGCCTTCAAAAGGTCTTTTATTCTCTCCAAGAACTCTCCAAGAAAGCCAACACCACATCTCCAGGTATTAACATTTTTAAAACATTTTAAAAAATTAAAATGTTTCTCTTTAATTTTCACTTTATTCCTCCTCAAATAGGCATTCACTTTTATAAATTTACTTTATGAATTATTAAAAAGTAGCTTAAAATTTTGATAAAGTTACTTTTATAAAGTAAATTTAACTTATTTAATTAAAACATAAAAGTCAACTATAGAGAAACTTCAATATTTTAATATTTATTGTAAAACCATCACGTAATCTCTCCAACTGAAAACTGATGTTGCACCTAGTCCTCGGGTGATGTCTAAATATAGCAGGTCAATTTCTAGTCTCCTAAAAAATATAACCCCTCCTAATAAATAGGAAGCTATCTCTAATAATCTGAAATGGCTCATACAACATAGCTGGCCATCTCCCAGTTTCCTCCTAAAATATAGGGACCCTCTTAAAAAATAGGAGACTGTCACTGAACATCTGAAATGGCTCATCAAGCCCCCAACAAGGCTCCACAATCTCTGGATGGTCATCGAGCGAATTGCCAGTGTTCTAAAAGATAGGAAACACCCCTAAAAAAATAGGAGACTGGCTATGAGCTCTTGAAATGCCACGCAAACCTCGCATAAGGCCACATGACCCTTGAATGGGCTCCCTATCCATTGTATTAACCTACGAGACCCTTGCTGATAGGTTAACCACTGCAAAAGATACCGACCTAGGAAATGGGGATATTAAATGGAGTCTAAAGATCTTGACGTTGAGTAGCACTATGCACACCCACTAGCTTCTCCACTTGTGTAGAGGTAAGTCTATTTTTCTTTATGGAGTGGATATAGCCATATGTGGACCCATCCATGCCATGTCCAACATCCAATAGAGTTGGTTTGAGCTAATATAACTGTAATAGACACCCCCGGATCTGCCCTTGTAATTTCTGATTTTGTTTTTTTTTATATTTTTGATTGTGTTTATTTTATTTTATTTTTGTGTTTTTTGGAAATGATAAAATGCAATGCAATGAAAGGGAAGAAGTACAAATGCTGAAAAAGACTTGCAGCAAACTTAAGGCCAAGAAATATAAAAAATTCAGAGTTTTATTTGATTGAAAAGCATGCAAAGATAACCCTACCAGGTACTGTACGGATCTCGGCTTCTTGGACAGCAATTAATAGATATAGTATTGTCTTGTATTCTCAATTTGCTCCCTCACAAGAAATCTGTTGCTGGTGCTGAATAACAACTCTAATTTCTATGCTGATTACTACTGCTGAAGGCTACCGTCCTGATCTGGAGATGGATAATACAATACTTGCTATACGGCTGGGAGCTGATTGCTTGTTTCTTCCTACTAACACAATAATATATCTCCTGCCAACTGAGAACTATGCAACCGACCCAGATTAAGGAGCTTGGTATACCGATTTTTACCTCCTTGCTCAACATCAAAGCTGGGTAGATTTTGCATGAAACCTGGAGTTGTACGGTAGGCCTAGGTGCCCTTGAAAATTGATAAATCTGCCCTCCACATACACTGATCTGCAACTCCGATTAATATTTTTGGCTTTTTCAAACCTGAGCTGAAATTATCTCACCCAATTTCTGAAGCCAAGATGAAACCAATATTGATTTGTGTTGTGTCCTGTTGCCTGCAGAGCTGGGGCTATGTCCAACTCTGAATTCTCCCAAGATATTTCATTCCTGGAAGCCTAAATGATGTTCAAAACCTCACAAAGCTCAAACCACCAATTGCTGATATCAAAACAATAACGTGGATAGATACAAAAATGGCTCCCAAACTTCTTTTATTCCATTTTTTGCCCTTTCCCTCCTAGAGTTCGAACTCTAGGGCATTTTTATTGAACTTTATTAAGTTTTATTTTAATTATCCCTGTTTGCCCTCAGGGGTAAACTGAATTGAACAAATACATATAAAGTAAAGTACTCAACAGAGAAAGTATAACAATATTATCTTTATTGATTCATAACATCAAGTACAAGGGTATTCCAACATGTCATAATCTCCATCCTTACGGAAAGGAGAATGTATACATATAGTGTCCGAAGGGATGCGAGGCGAATTGTCGCATCCGTGTAACTCCTTCGGACCGACTAACTATCTAACTACCCATTTACCGGACAACATGATTCCCCACCAAAAAAGTAAGTCGTCTCCTGACGACGACAACAAAATGGATATGATGACTAAACAAAACAACAAGGTCTCATCAAGAACTAAGAACTAGGTGGGGGCTGAGAAGGCGTCCCTGAGAAAGAAGTTGATCCCGTTGACTTCCCAAGCTGCTCGCGAAGAGTATACACCTGTTCTGTTCGGGCCTTCAGCTGGTGCTTAACTCGTAGCTCATTCTCCAAGGAAGATTTCACCATCCCTACTGCCTTCAGGAGTTCCTTCTGCTTGGCTTCTGCCGAAGCCCGCGCCTGATCCTGCTCATGAGCCATACGGTCTCGGTCCTCTGTGAGTGAGGAAAGCTGTTGAATAAGGGCAACCTTCTCAGCTGCAAACTGAGTCTCCCTTTCCTCTTGTGCCGCCTCCTGCACCTCCAAACGAGTCTCCAAAGTGTGTATCTCTTCGTTCAAGGACACCTCCATAGTGATCCAATGCTTCCGTTGTTCATTTATAGCCTGCTCCAAATCAACCAGGCGAGTGGTCAACTCATGCTTGGCCTTAGTCACGATCTCATGCTCATCCGCAGAGGTAGCTTCAATACGCCTTAGAGAATAGAGCAACTCTCGAAAAGCCTTCCCCAAATCCGTCACCGAGGCTACTACCTGACTCTCTATGACCGGTTCTGCCACCTTCCAAGCCTCCCGCATAGCCTGTCTCGGAAGTAGGCCAATCTCCTGTGAAACACCTATCAAACTCGGCATAACAGTCTCTGCGCACAAAGCCAAGGAGGTGCTGAAAGCCCGCAGCTACATCCTCGAGAGCCTGCGACTGCGCTCTAGCCACCATCTCCTTACCCCGTATCACTACATCTGTCCAGAACTTCATGTCTTCCCGGCTCTGAGTCTGCCGAATCCAAGGCCCTGCCTCACTAGCCTCGCTATCCCCAGTCTCCTCTGACTATTGCTTTGCCGAAGACAACACTATAGGGACCTCTATCTGTGCCTTCGGTGTGTTTCTGGCCGAGGAACCGACTGCCTCGGTCTCAACTATCTCCTTCGGCTGAGGGGAAAACTTCACAGGTTCCTCTTCTGCTGGTGTAAGCTCAAACATGGTGAGCCGCTTCTTCATTTCCACTTGTCGTGCCTCCTCTAGCTATTCTTCTGCACTCGGCCCTCCGCTCTCTACTGGGGGCTCCATCGCAACATCCTCGACCGGATCACATGGCTCCATAACCATGACTGCAATCTCCAGAGGTGCAACTGGACTCAAAACCACTGGGGTCCTCGGTTGCCCGAATGCCGGACTGGGAATCGTAGTAAGCATGGCACTGATCGTGGCAGGGGTGTATTGGATAGCCCCAAGCTGTGGTGGAGTGATCAAGACAGCCCGTGGTGTGGACTCCACCATCAATTCCATACGGTTGTGGCTGCTAGTCTTCGACGAACTACTGTCAGATGATGTAGGCTCGCGGCCACTGTCGATATCTTCTGACTCTGTTTCTTGCCGTCTCTTCCATTGCCCTGATGGTACCTCATTGATATCCAAGTATCTCCAGCAGAAAATCAAAGGCTTGTCTGTAGATAGAATGCTCTTTGGCCTCAGCACCAACTTCTCCAGAATCTGCAGCCGCGTGGCTTCCAGGAATAGCCTGATGGCATGTAAAAAGTACGGTGTTGCAAGGTCATGAATTCATACATCCTGTGAGCCATTAATGTTGCCCATTCGTAAACTATGCCATTCTGAATACCACACATTAATGGAATTTGCATAATGGTGATGTCGGAGGCTCTGTTGGCACTGGTGAGCCGACTTCTAATGACATCCATAATGCACCGCCAGTGCCCTTCGGCGATCTCAGCCCTCTTCAATCCTCTACCTGAAGTTGTTTTTGCTAGGGCTTCCACTTCATCAGGGGTAACATTTCTTACAACCCTTCGTACCCAATTTTCCTTGACCACTTGCATCATTTTCTTGGGCTTGGTGTCGATCTTTTGCCCCCTCTTTCTTGGAATTCCAAAAACCCGGCTGCAATCAGCGGGGTGGAATGAAACTGTAAGATTATGTCCCAGGTAGCGGAACGTGATGGTATGTGAAAATGTACCAAATGATTCTATCATTTGGTGTAGCTAGGGCTCAAAATCTTTAATACAAAACAATGGCATTAAAATAGCCCAATGAACCTCTGCGTGTCTGAGACTCTTCTTCACTGGGTCGTCCTCAGGTGTCTCCTGCCACCATCTTCTGCATTCCAGGCCATTCAAGCTCTCGAATGTGACCGTGTGTGCAGTCATTGCCTCCTTTGAGTCTACTACTTTCTTCTTCGAACTCCCAACATCCATGGCGCCCGCAACCTTCACTCCCGATGGTAGTACCTTAGCTTTCTTGCTCGTGCTCTCCAACTGTTTTCTCCAGCTCCGTTTGTCAGCCGAATCCATAACAGTTTCTTTTGTTCAGCTTAATTCCATCAATATTCTTTGTCCTTATGCACTAACAGTTAAGGAATCCCTAACTGCCTGATTGTGCTTGTATGGTCACTGATTTATCCACATAGTCTGGCTTATATAAAAAATGTAGTCTAAGACTCTTTCCGTACAGTGTACGGTCAGCTTATAATTGATGGGTCTCCCTCCGTATGATAGTACGACCTTGATTGTTGTTTCGTACGGTTGTATTAATCCTTTGCTCAGGTGCTGGCCGTACGATTCGCTTTCATCATTAAATGCAATGTGGTCGTATGGATGTGCCCTCCACCCTCTGTGCATACGCTGTATGGTCAAGGGCCGTACGGTCCTAGAACAAATTTCTTGCGCTGTTCACTTCCGTCCGTACGACCTCTATGGCTGTAACACATCTTCACTTTCTGGCTGAAACGTATGGTAACTCCTCTCAGCACTCACTCACCTGTCGTACTGCCTTTCGGAATGCCCTCTGACATTGCCGTATAGCCGTACGGTGCTCTTTCTCCTGTGATTTCTTCTGGCTTCATGTAGTTGGCTCGCGACTCCTTTTAAGACGGGAGTGGTCACCGTCCGGTGACCAACCGACTGTGGGAGCCACCGTTCTGTGACAGTCACCGTTCAATAACTTCACTGTGGGTGATAGTCACTGTTCGGTGACTTCACCGTCCGGTGTTGTCATCGTCGAGTGACTTCACCATCGGGTGATAGTCGCCGTTCGGTGACTTCACCGTCCGGTGTGGTCATCGTTGAGTGACTTCACCGTTCGGCGACTTCACCGTATGGTGCTTGTTGCTGTATGGTAGTTGCTTCTTTTTTTTATTTTTATTTATGTTTATTTTTTTTATTTTTATAATTTTTTATTTTTTTTAAAATTATTCTCCGAACGCGATCGGGGCCTTCTGTCTGGCCGTTCATGGTAAATTTCAATTTTGATCCATTGACCGCGTCCGGAAGCTCCGTACCGTCAAGCGCCCACAACTTAACTGCTCCGTTATTCCTGACTTCCCGGACCTTATAAGGACCCAACCATTTCACTTTGAATTTTCCGGGCTTAATCTCATTTCGCTCGTATTTAAGAACGAGTTGACCCGGTGTGAACCTTGTCCGACGGATGTGCTTATCATGCCAATGCTTTCTTCGTTGTTGAGCTACGTCGGTTGCCCATTGTGCCATCATCCTTCGTTCCTTTAGTTTTTTAGGGCGTGTAGACGTTCCCGAAGACTGTCCATGTCGCCGAGTTTGTTGTCAATAGCTATGCAGAGACTTGGCACCATAAATTCCATTGGAACGACACCCTCCTAGCCATACATCAGTTGAAAGGGCGTCTGGCCCGTGGTAACCTTGTAGGTGGTGCGGTAGGCCCACGAGACCGAGGTTAACTTCTCCTCCAAGTCCTCCACACCACACGACTTGTAAATTACAGAGACCAAGATCTTGTTCGTGGCCTCAGCTTGGCCATTCGCTCACGGATAGTATGGGCTGGATAGAGAATAAAAAATCTTAAAATCTGTCATGAGGAGCTTTACTACGTGATTCACGAAGTGACCTCTCCTATCACTTGTCAACTGAAGTCGAGTGCCGTACCGAGTGATGATTTGTTCATAAATGAACTGTGTTGTACTCACAACCGTGTTGTCAGGTAATGCATGTGCTTCCACTCATTTTGTTAGATATTCCGTAGCCACCACTATATATGTGCATCGCCGTGGTCGACTTACTTTCAAAGGTCCCACAAAGTCCAATCCCCATCTCTCGAATAATTCCTGTGCAGCCGAGGGATTTAAGGGCATGAAATCCCTCTTAAGTGGTTTTTTGGCCCGCTAGTACGTGCCACAGCTAACAACCCACTCCCTGGCGTCGTTGTACAACGCGGACCACCACAATCCGGCGAGTAGTACCTTCCTCGCTGTTGTATTAGGCCCCATGTGTCCTCCTGCCGGACCCTCATGTGCTTCCCTTAGAATACTTGTAACTTCTTCCTCCATCACGCATCGTCGGAGGACTTGGTCTGGCCCCATCTTGTAGAGAAGCCCATAAATGAGTTGGAACGTTCGACTTCTGAGGACCAGTTTGCGTCGTTCTCCTGGTGGCATTTCTCGGGGAAACTGCGACGTGGAGAGGTACTCACCAATGCTGGTGTACCACGCCAGTAAAACCGCAATATGGAATAGGTGTGCATCTGGAAAATCATCATTCACTCCGTCGGCGGGCTCTCCAGATTTGATTCTAGACAGTTGATCTGCAATCATGTGACTTTTGCCCGGCCGTACTATAATGGTGAAGGTAAATTCTTGCAGCAGCAGCAACCATTGGCTCAACCGTCCTTGGATTATTGGTTTATTCACCAAGTACATTAATGCTTGGTGGTCTACATAAAATGTGAAGGGGGTCACGAGCAGGTAGTGTCTAATTTTTTGCACGGCATAGACCATGCCCAGGGCCTCTCTTTCCGTTGTGCTATAATTCTTTTCTGCCTTTGAGAGTAACCTGTTGGCGAAGTAGACCGGGTGATCCAACCTATGGTCAGCGACTTGAGCCAATGTTGCACCTATACCAAAGTTGGACACATCTACGTGCGCGTGGAATTCTTTGTCCTAGTTCGGATAAGTCAAAATGGGTGCCCCCAACAATCGTGATTATAATTCTCTGAAGGGTTCCTCTTGAGCCATTCCCCACATGTAGGGTTCTCCCTTTCTGGTGAGATTGTCGAGGGGGTAGGATATCTAGGCAAATTTTTTAATAAACCTTCGATAGTAGCCAATATGTCCCAGGAAGGATTTAATCCCAGTGACATCTTGTGGAGATTCCATATCCACAATCACTCGAACTTTATCGGGGCCGGTTTTGAGTCCCGCTTTGCACACGATATGCCCTAATAGCCTTCCCTGAGGCACCATGAACCGACATTTCTTGTGGTTGAGTGCAAGTCGTGCCCTTAGGCACCTGGCCATGCATTCACTGAGGGCCTTCAGATGTGTCTCCCCACTGTAGATGGACCAATCGTCGAGGAAAGCCTTAAAGTTACCGTTGGACATCTTATCGAATATATGGAGGATTATTCTCTGGAACGTGGCTGGCGCGTTACAGAGACCGAATGGCATTTGGTTGTGGGCATATACTTCCTCTTCCACCACAAAGGTTGTTTTCAGTTTATCCTCTTCTGCTATTGATATTTGATTGTAGCCAAAAAATCCGTCCATGAATGAATAGATTTCGTGGCCAGCCACCTCGATGATAGAATCTGTAAATGGAATGGGAAATGGGTCTTTAATAGTAACTGCGTTCAGGCACAGGAAGTCAACACAAATCCGGATCTAGTTTCCCTCTTTGAGAGAGATCACGATGGGGGATACCCATTCACTAGTTTGAACCTTGAAGATAATCCCGGCCTCGAGCATTCGTTCGATTTCATCTTTCACCCTGGCGGCATAATTTTTGTTCATTCGGTATGGCTGCTGCCGTATTGGTACGGCTCCTGGTACCAATGGAATACAATGAATGCACAATTTAGGTGGGACGCCTTTCAAGTCCTTGTACGTCCACGCGAATACATCTTTGTATTCAGTAAAGATTTTTAATGCCGCAGCTTTTAAAATTGGGTTCCAGTCATCCCCTATGAGGATGACTTTCGCTTCTGCTTCCATGCCGAGATTCAGGGGTTTCACTGATGGTTCCTCGTACAACATGGAATTTTGATCACCAAACTGGTGTGCGGGTGCATTATCAATTCCAACATTCCCTTCCTTATATTCCCCGTACTCTGGGGAAATTTGATCGATTCCTCCTCGATGCTTAATACATTGCATGAAGGAGTGAACATCTCGTAATCCTCTATTTGCCAATGGAAAAGTCCGTTCAGTGAATCCATATCATCTTCTGAGCATTCTCCCAGATTTAGTATGCCTTCCTCATTTGGTTCCATTCCGTGCCTTCCTTCGTCCCGTCGGTTGTTTTCTCCTTCTCAGATTCT
This sequence comes from Thuja plicata, assembly GCA_018584345.1. Classification (NCBI taxonomy): domain Eukaryota; kingdom Viridiplantae; phylum Streptophyta; class Pinopsida; order Cupressales; family Cupressaceae; genus Thuja; species Thuja plicata. Next base: position 1,149,048 of record MU228286.1, on the reverse strand, counting down.
GACCTCGAGGAAGAGGCGAGTTCTTCACTCACCAATTGAGTTCAGAGGTCAATTGTAAATTTCCTGCCTCCACTCTCCATTGAAAGGGTATTTCGTTTCCAGTTATGGTTTGCCTTGGTTGCCACTAGCCACCCTCGACCCAAAATGGCGTCGCAACCCTTCTGCTTAAGTGGAATGACGACGAAGTCAAGTACAAACAACTGTGCACCAACCGTAACTGGTTGTGCCATTAGTGTCCCGAGGGGCTTGATCCCATGCTGATCAACACCCAACAAATTAAATGTCGGTAGCCACAAGGTAGGCTTCCCTAATTTTTTCCATGTTTCTTCTGGTAGGACGTTTACTCCCGATCCGCCATCAACTATGGTGTCTGTTAAGATGGTGCCCAGAATGCCCATCTCCACCACGGCTGGGTGTCTGCCATTATTGACGACCAACAACATTGGATTCGTCGCGGATCCTCTAGGAATGGGGATGTCTTTGTGCATCGTGTTGGTCTGGTTGGCTCGTGTACCCAGTAGTGCTGTCGCCAAATGCGGCATGGTATGAAGGAGGTCCTGGATTTTCACCGGTACCTCCACTTGAAGCATTTGTCGTAGGATGTTTTGTTCTAGGTCCCGTCGGCTATAGGGTCCCGCTGCCTCTTGTGTTTCTTGTTGGGCCTTCATGGCCTTTTCTAATTCTCCTCGCGCTTCCCGTACCCTTTGCTTCTCAGTACGAGGATCGAGGTACTTGGCTTGCTTAGCTTGCCCCTGGGTGAGGGCAAGTATGGCTTCCATTGTCTACGTATTTCCTTCAATTTCCAGCAGGTTAGTCCCAACGCAAGACTTAGGGCAATTTGCATCTTTCATGGTCGCCAGGGCCACACCATCGATAGCTTCTGAGGGGTTTCAGTATTATTGCATTCTCTCGCAAAATGACCCCATTGGCTACACACTCTACATTGGATCATCGGGCGTCCTTTTGCATCATACTGTATTCTACTACGAGTGGAATTGTTGTTCCCTCGTCCACCTCGCCGGCTGCCTCGGTAGCCCCCTAAAGATGCGTTGTTGTTTGGTTTTGTGGCTCCCGATGTGGACGGCTGCTCTTTAGTGAAGAGCACCTGCTGGTTTCGTACCTTCAGATTGTATGGGCATTCCTTTGTGGAATGTCCCATAATCTGGCAGATGTCACAGAATGCCTTTTTGGGACAGGCCCTTCGTGTGGCCACTTTCTTTACATTTCGTACACTAGAGTTCGTCGTCTTTGCCCGTACCCCCCTTCATTGTCTTAAATTCCTTTAACATTCTCTCCATATCTTTTTGGAGTGCTGTGACCTTCTTTGGTCCCTTGTCACTGTTGCTTTCTTCGTCGGAAGTGTCATTGTTCGACGAAGAGGATTTACTTCTCTTCTTTTTTGATGTCTTGTGCTCACTTTCCAGGTCCATGGCTCGGTTATATGCATCGTCATACGACATCGGGGGTACTATCTTCATCTTTCGCCGTAGTTTGAAATTCAAGCCCTCGACAAACCATCTCTTTTTGAGGCCATTTGCTGGCTAGCTCTCCATTTTCCCGACTAACTCCTTTAGTCGGCGGCCGTAGGCTCGTATCGTTTCCTTCTTGCCTTGTTTTGTGCCGTAGATTTCAGAGACTTTCGTTATCGTCCTTGAGGAGCCGAAACTCCTCGAATTCATTCTTAAGCTGGTTCCATGTGGTCACCTTTGTTTTGTCCAAGTCGGAGTACCAATCAATGGCAACTCCTCTCAATGTGGCAGGAAACTGCTTCACGCACTCATCCTGGTCAGTGACCCCGTCGACTGACTAGATGGTTTCACAGGTACGACAATGTTGTACTGGATCGTCCTTACTGTTGCCATGAAATTTCGACAATTTCTCTTTATGGGTCACCATAGGTGGTTTGACTGGTTGTTGTGTCCGTGGTGGATTTTGTGCTCTGACATTGCCTGTGCTAGCACTTGTACTTGCACTTGCTTGGTTAGTGTGTGTAGTATTGACCAGTGGCACTTGCCCTTGTGCCTGTGTAATTGGTGGTACCGTGCTATGTGGAGTCGTTGGCTCAAACAGAGGGTTCACCTGTGCGTCAATAGCACCTTCGGCCGTACCATCTCCTCCTTGAGTTAGGTTCTCTGCACCAGGTGAATGGGTCAGACTCTCGAACTGATCTCTAGTTTCTTAAAGTAAGGCCTTCCTCCGCCGTGTTTCTTCAAGCAGCTCCTCCCTACTTCTCTCCAATGCTCAGGCGAAGTGAATGACTCCTCGTCGGCCTGTGCACCTTACGTACCACTTCTGAGGTCCCCTTCGGGCAACCCTCCGGCAATTTGGTCTTGAGCAAGTTGCCTCAGCCTGCGTTGGCATTCAATTTGTTATGTGAAGATTAAAGCCTTCTGTGCGGCCTCACATTCATCCTCCGGTACCTTCTTATTCTTATCTTTATTTAAAAGGTTGGGCATCAAAACTAAAGACAAAACATTATTTTTTAAAGAACACTTGTTTTATTCATTCATGTCGGTTTACAACATTGTCAATTGAATGACTTCGCATTACAATTGTTTTGTGTCCTTTTCTTCCCTTTGGTTGGTCTTCACATTTCAGAGTCGTCTACGGTTGCCATCGTCTTCCTCCTAACGACGGAGGTGTTCCCGTGCCTTGTATGCGCGGAGGATTTCCTGACGGCGTTCCTCTCGGGCAATCTCCTCCAGGCGAGTGCGTTGTGCAAGCGATACCTGTGCCAACAAGCGTGGGTGGTGATTTAGCAATCGATTGGCTGCAGGATTAGCCTCAATTGCGGCCCACACGACACTTGTTGGAACTTCTTCCTTGGTGGCCTCCTGACGGACGTAGGTTTCTATTGCCGCCTGGAACAGGATTCTCAACTCCCTTGTCTAATTATCTTCACCTTCGTACAATTCTGTACGTGCGTCGTCCGCTTCTGGATTAATTTCATCAACCGGTAGGCCCATCGTGTCCGCACGCCATTCAGTTCTTGTCTTCCCGAGTACGTCTAGGCAACGACGCCAGATGTTTGCCCTCAGGGGTAAACTGAATTGAATAGATACATATAAAGTAAAGTACTCAACAGAGAAAGTATAACAATATTATCTTTATTGATTCATAACATCAAGTACAAGGGTATTCCAACATGTCATAATCTCCCTCCTTACGGAAAGGAGAATGTATACATATAGTGTCCGAAGGGATGCGAGGCGAACCGTTGCATCCGTGTAACTCCTTCAGATCGACTAACTGTCTAACTACCCATTTACCGGACAACGATCCCCCTAGGGAATCAAACCATATGGAGGCCTTATTTATCATTATGAAATTGGCCTGTTTTAAGTTATAACTTGATATCATTACTTCCTAGGGAAGTGTGCCCATGGTCCCTTTATTCTAATTTATTATTATATTATAAAGTGACTATATTAAATCACTTTATTATTATTTATTAAAATCTAACTTAGGAAACAATATAATTATTTCCAAATTGTTCATAACTCACTCATCTAGATTCCAAATTGAATTCTGTTTGATGACACTAGTCCACGAATGATGTCTGTCCACTGCCAACTAACTGATAGTCTCCTAAAATTTAGGGATCGTTCCTAAAAACTAGGAATTGCACGCAAAGTCTCCAAGTTGCTCCCGAAGGTCTTCTGATGCGTTTTGGTCAACTCTTAGTCAATCCCTAAAAAATAGGGATCCCTCCTAAAATCTAGGAGATTGTCCCAAACTGGCCAAAATGCCTCACGGGGTAATTGTTGCTATAATTTTGTATCTCACTAAATGCATGCTTGTGCACCATAGCTACAAAACAACATAATAAACAAATACATTTTCCTCTTATCATAAGCATGCTGCTATAGGATGCCATGGAATGTGCAACTCATTATCAGGATGCTAATTTGAATGATCCACTGATGAGATGGAATTTTCTCCTTGCACTTCTACCATGTGGATGGGAGATCAAGCAATTTTGACTACATTCTCTTTGATTGTACTAACATAAGTTCTAAAAAATGGTCTATTACTTTATATTTACGGGTAATTCTGATGTGATTGGTGACTGAACTTTTCTACCCTAGGTTGTTTTCTAGGTTTTATGCTTTGAAGGAACATTTACTCAGAATTTTGTTAATATTTTTATAAATAGCTTTGATTTGTTTGACGACTCTCCAATTCTTCAAGTATGTTCTTTCCAAGCTACATTGAAGAAATTGATTTCCAAGAAGTGACCTTTGGTTCTAAACTCCATCAATTTTGAGCATCTATTGTAACCCCGTTTCTTAGTTCCTCAATGATGCATTCATCGCTTGCCTTCCCTAGGTTAGACTTATTTAAGTCATCATAAGTTAACTTGGAAGTTTCCTTGGGTATATGGTTTTCAAATTATAAGGATTTATTCAGTGGGAAAACTTCTATGGCTCATACTTGGTAAGCTGGAACGTTATTGTTTGTAGAATATAAGATACTTTATCGGCCCCAACAGTATCAAACCTACTCTAAGATGTGTGTGTCAAGCTTACTCATGGGACTTTTGATATCATAGAAAGTTGCCAGGCAGTTTTGTTATTACGATTTTTATTGGCATTCATTCCCGTTTAGGCGCATTGAGTTATCTTAATGTACAAGGAATAAATGTCAATGATTAATTTGTAATATTTTGAAGCCTTGATGTTGAAGCATTTAATTTTAAGTGAATGTGAAATGAATATAGTTTCTTGGATGTTTTCAGTTATTTTTAATCTTTTGTCTACATAGCTATAACTTTAAATGTGTTTCAATATTAGATATCGTGAAGTTTCATAACTTTTGATGCATTGCAGGGATACAGTGTAACAAGGTTAACAATTGTTCCATCTCTTATGCGAGCACTTATTCCTAGATTACAATCTTCTGATGGACGAGAAGTTCGTAAACTCCTACGTATTTTAGTGCTTAGTGGAGAGGCTTTTCCTATTTGGATGTGGGAAGTATTGCACGAGACACTTGGAGAAACAACAATCTTAAATTTATATGGATCAACAGAGGTTGGTGGTATGCTTTCATCTATTGAAGTGCAAATACTATAACATAGAATGTTTAGGAGATGAATGTATGTATTCTGTTTTTAATATTGTTTTATTAACACTGCTTTTTACATTTGTTAGCTTAAATTGAGAGACTACAATTTTTTGTATGAACAATATTCAATAGAAGTGTGATTTCCTAAAGTACCTGAAACATTCAAAGAATATTTATTGGTTGCGCTTCTTTCCCTTAGAATTTGCTAGCAAATCACTCTATGTCTGAAGTGTGGTGTATCTCAGAGCCTATGCATTTTAAATGAATTTCCTCACTTCCCCAACTTTGGTAGATTCACTTGTTTTCCCATTGTGAGTGTTGTGAATGTTGTACACTGTTCTCATCAGCAAGTCCCTCGTCGCCCCCATCTATGTTTTCCTTGCTTCTTCATAATTCCTCCTTGTTGACCTGTAATGTCCCCATTTTGAAATAGGATTTAATAATAAATAATCATTAAATAATAAGATTTTAATAAATAATAATATTAAAAATATAAAAATAGACATAATAAATAATATAATTGTAATATAAATAAATAAATAATATATTATAATTATAACATAATTACAATATCAATAATAATATTAAATAAATAATATAAATCTAATATATAAAATGATAATATATCAACTATTATCATTATTATAATATAATATATAATATGATATAATATATATATATATATCATAATATAATATATTAAATGAGAATAAATCAAATATTATCATTCATATAATATAAATCTGAAATATATATATATATATATATATATATATATATATATAACAAACATTAAACATATAATATAATACCAAACTTTAATATTAAACATAACATATATTAATGATCAGCGACTTAAGGAATGTCGCGACCAAAGGGAAGAAGATTTATAAATAGGATAAATATATAGTGCAAGTTGAGAATAGGTGATGATGGGACAAATCTACGATGAGCTTGAAGATATATATTTAAAACAAAATTTATATCTCTACTACTTAGGGGCACCAGTCCCATGAGGGGGGCTTCGGGATCTATTTTTATGGAGCAAGAGGTCCCATCAACTCAAAAAATGTTCGTACAGGATTAAATTGAATCTTTTCCTCAAAAGTAGCAGCTCCTACTTTTTAGAGCTGCATATTTGAGCAGGTTGAAAAGGTGGGGGGCTAAAATTTGCCCCACCAGCTTAGGCTTTTTTCTGCCACTTGTTAATCATATGAAAATTTTAAATTCTTATAATTATATTTTTATTTATTTATTAATTTATTTAGTCACCTGAATAGAATATGCTAAATAAAAAATTGATGAGATCACCAGCTTCCATAAATTGTGGAGCTTAAATATTTAAAGCATGAACTCCACTAGAAAATTCATTGGACCTCCTAGTTTAAAATAATCCTTAAAAATCTCAGCAACACCCACTGAAATTTTTTAGGAAGCCCCCCTCCATGGGACCACACCCTTACAGTTCCGTATTATCAAGCACAAACCTAAAGTAATTGCCGAATGAGCCAACCATATAATTTCGCCGCTGGGAGTTTCAGTCTCATTCTCCTGAAGACTTCATCAAGGCACATGAAATTTTTCTATGGCATTCAGATTGGTTCATATATACACATTATTTGAAGGTTAAGCTTACAAGAGCCCACATGGCCTTGAAAGTGATGTATTGCTGATGCATGGGAATCAGTTTGCTCTGGGCAGATTGATGCTAGGTGCCAAGTAGTGGAAAGGGCCGATTTCTTCTTGGACGTGAACTCCTCTATAGACAGCCCATCGTATGCAGTAATATAATATCAATTACAGGCCTTTTAAAGGGATGATTTTCTGATAGTCTCAACGATTATGTTATTTTAGTGGCACATGGAAAATTGGGTATTGATTTGGGGATTGAAGTAGGTGAGTTCATTTCAGCCACCTCCGATATTCAAATTTCATACTCAAACTTTGAGAAATTCATCATTCAGGCTGAGAAAGTTATTCAAGGAGAATTTACGATAGGCTGCTAAGAACAGGAATTGTAAGAGGAAGCTACATCTGGTGCTATTTAATAAATTGTGCAGCAGTAAGGCCATGGACCTGAAATACCTTATATCTGTGTCACGTGAGTTTGCTTACAGTCAAGAAAATTAATTCTTAGTTTGAAAAACTGATCCTTGCTGAGCACTTAAGGTCTATAGAAAAAACAAAATTCAGACTTCTTAGTTATTGAATCAGGTTAGCTATAACAGCAGTATAACTGTACTTGTATCTGGAATTTTATTGCAATAAGGTCAGAAGTACATCACTTCATATATATAAATCAGAGAAAGCCTCACAAAAGAACTGCATAATTATAGGGAGCTCAATCAAATCTATTTCCATATTCATGCATGGTTTAAATTTGGGAGCAGCAATCAGATCTTGATATGGATCAACATCATCTTCATGTGCATACAAATCAGACTCTATATCAGAAATTCAAGAAAGTTACAAGCATCCGTAGTTATCTAATAAAGCATTATTCATTTTGATTGTTCAATTGTTAAAAATATTGCAATCAAGTGGATATGTTTCTTATTCGTAAAAGGGGACATTACATGACCCTTCATACTTGTTTTCAAACTTCCCCTCCCTCCTCTCCCACCTTGCCCCCTAGCATTAGACATACCACAATTCACTTTGATGATGAATATACTGTTGACCATAGTACTTGTCTCTCCCTTCTCATGTTTGGGTTCTATTCCCTCCCTTTTCTCAACACTAAATCTATGTATGAGTTTATACATCAAGCCCTTTGGGACATTTCTTTTGACTGTTATCCCTGCACCACACATTACTCTAGGTCCTCTTCCCATCATAGATCCTACCCCATTAATCAATGGGATGACGATGAATGTAAATCCCATTATAGGAGACTTAAGTTTTCCAACTTCACTCTATGTAGGCAATAATACTGTTATCCACTCCAATGTAAGAAACGAGAGTTTATTGCATCTAGAAGGCTTGCACTCCTTGTTGACCTCCACTAATCACCAATCTTTTCTTGAGAAAAATCACAGTTTATGACATTACTGCCAATGAATAGTTCTCTTTGATGTTCTCTCTACGATGTTCCTCTGCCATCATCAAGAGAGTTATTTTGAAGTTGTGTGTGCACCAGAAGAGTAGTTGATTAAGGTGTCCAAGTTGAATCCATCAAATATGGTGCGCATTCCCTTGCCTTTTCCCTTGCTATACTCTTCAATGAGATAGTGTGTTAAGCTTTTCCTCAATCATTGGTCCAACACATCATTCAACCCATTTATATTTTTGGGGCTCTCTCTATACTTGACAACTTTAATGCCATATGGTTGGGCATACATTTAGCAAACTTTATTGCATGGTGTTGGACATATGGCTGTTTTGGTTTTTGTTAACAAATAATATTAGAGCTAGCGGTTAGGTTGGATTTCGGATGGACCACTAGACTATTGACTACATTTTTACACTTCGTGCTATTATTGAGTAAAGTTGTCATAGGTCTTCAAAAGCCTTTAGCTGCTTTGTTGAGTTTTCAAAGTTGTTTGTCTTGATTTCAAGACGCTTTTCTAGAAGCTGAGAAATATAAGCATCTCAGATTCTTTGATTATTGCCATGTGAAAGATTTATGAGAGTTATTTGGTAATTTCGTACCTCTTATGGTTTCTTTGACTTTGTGAATAGTATCATTGTAGTCAAGCAAGGATCTCCTATCTCATCAACCCTATTCACCATGTACATTGATGAGATAGAGGAGTTTCTTTAATGACATACAAATTTAAATGATGGATGTATTTTACATGAGATGATTATATAATATATTTATCCGCGATTTTGCCAATAATGTTATTCTCCTATCACACTTTGCTAATGCCTTGCAACAACTTGATGCCCTTGCACGCTTTTGTGAATATTGATAGCTTGTAGTCAATTTTTGTAAAACTAAACTCACAATTTTTAATATTTCAAGTTGTCTCTCTCTTGATTCCAAATTTTCTACAAAAGGGAACTTCAAGAGATCAAATTGGCCTACACATAGTGGGGGTTCAATTTTTTGGTCCATTCATTACTATGAAGTATGCATTTTTGATACAATCATTAATCTTATGGTTCAAAGGTTTGGGGACCATTAGTTGGGTTTGTATTGAGAGAAACTAGACTCTCATGCTACAATGCATGATATATAGTAAGAAAATAGATCCTTATTGCAATGTCCAAGTTGAATTTACTACCCAACTGCTATACCTTGAGACCATCTTTAGGCTTTCTTTCTACATCCTTAAACTTAGATTCAATTGGGGCCTTGACTTTTGTTTGAGAGAGATATCCCTACTTAACACTTAGCTCTTTAGAGAGGATTGCTTCAGTTGTCCCCGTTGCTTCAGTGGTCCTCATTTGAATCAGAGACTATTTGTACTCGGAGACTAGGTTGTTCTTTCTATTGTCATCTCTATTGGTAATTTGGTACTTTCATGTATTTCTTGGATGCTTCTACTTGGATCCTTTGTTTGAAGGTGACCATAATTAGAGCTACTAGAGAGGAAATTTACAAAACATACATTTAACTCACCTGGATGTGGCCTCTTCTACCACTTAGCCCCAAGCTTGCTTTTTACATTGAGCCTTTCTTCAAGTTGAAAGGTGGTATGTAATGTAATCCTTACTATTTCCAATATCATTGGTCACATGGTCTAAGGTTTCCCTTTGGCCAATTTAGCGTGTGGACCCACCAACTTTGATTTGAGATGAATCAACATATTTTTTGCTTGGACTGGATTTGTTCTCTTTTCTCTGACACTACGGAGGGGGAGACTGAGGAGTATTCACCTTTAGATGCTCCATCCGTTATGAGATCCTTATTGTCACTACAAGGACTTAGGCAAGACTCTTCTTTTTTAAGGTATTTGAACTTGCGGTGCTTGGCACTTCATCTACAGGTGGGCCATCACCCTTCAAGGCATGTGCTTGTTTCGAATCTCTAAGGATCCTAGCCCATCTTAGGGGCTAATGGTTCTAAACAATATATAAATACTACTACATTACACGTAGATGAGGATAGAAATTTGAGACAACATTTTTCACAATTTTTTACCCAACACTTTCCCTCTCAACAACATGGTTTTGCTTCTTTTTGGTGGTATAGTTTGGTTCCTTCTTGACAACATAAGTTTACCATGTCTGGCCTCCCCCTAGCCATAGTGACAAACATATAGTATAAGCTTCTTCTCTACTAGGGAGTTACTTCAGTCTTGGGTCTTAGGGATGATTCTATAGGGAATGCCTTGCTTCCTCCTAGAATCCCCTAGCTTGGCCTTCTTGGCCTTAGGCATTCCCTATTGAGCACTGTTAGATCTTGTATTAGTCTTTTTTATAGTGATCAATGATATTTTTGACTCCATAGCGAAACTACACTATGATACTTGATGATACTTTCCTATCTCTGTAGTGCTCCTCATCTTGTGCTCTTTGGGATTCTTGTTTCCTTTACTTGGCTATTTCTATAAGTTTTTCGACCACATGTTTGTGGTCCCCTGTAATGTCCCCTTTTTGTTCGCTTGTTGAACACAAGACAATTCCCTCGAATTCTCTCCACTCACTATAATTCACATCATCTAATCCCCTTGTAGACTTATGTAATTGAACAATGTTGTTTCCAAGAACCATATATAATTATATATTCTCCATCAATTGCCTTATACTTGCATGATGGGTCTTGGTATAGCAGACTTATATATCCTTCATCGATTGAGGACTATTTGTATGGTGTAACCTATCAATATGTATCTTGTTTTCTTCTAACATATTTCTTTACCTTTGTAACTGTTTATTGATAAACATTTAACTTTTGTGACGAATTGCTATAATTATGATAGAGCAATCTAATCACTTCTTTTGAGATTTCTAACTGAAGTCACTCTTTTCACAGTTGTTTACATCTCCTTAATCTCTATCTTATAATGACATTTATGTAAAGTCACTGTCACCCATGATTATTTGTTCTAAATCATATAAATATAATTTGAACTGAATAGCAACCTTTGTCTGTCTAATACCGAACTCCTTTGGTATCGAGCTTCTGATATTTACAATTACCATCAACGCTCATTGGCTCTCTCTCTATTTTCATTTAATGCGTATAGAGGAATTCATGATGGATTGTATCATGTGTTCAACAATGGTTTTTTACTTGATAATAGTTGTATGGATCATACAAATATTAGGAGGCTTGGCTATATAGCGTTGACAACCTTCCTTTCATATTATCTACCTTCCTATCTCCGTAAGGATTTTCCTTATGGTTTCCTTGTCACAACCTCCTTTGGTATGGAGCTTCTGATATTTACAATTACCAACAACGCTCGCTGGCTCTCTCTATATTCTCTTTTAATGCTTATAGAGGAATTCATGTTGGATTGTATCATGTGTTCAACAATGGTTTTTTACTTGATAATAGTTGTATGGATCATACGAATATTGGGAGGCTTGGCTATATAGCATCGACAGTCTTACTTTCATATTATCTACCTTCCTATCTCGGTAAGGATTTTCCTTATGGTTTCCTTGTCACTAACGGTAGGCAGACCTTGTGGCTGTTAGCCGTAGTACTTACTTTATGCTGTGTTAGTTATATTATGTGTAGCCGACGATACTTAGTTACTACCGGATGGCGGTTGGGAATCGGTGGTGACGTTTGGTCACACCCCTTCGGATCTTATATAAGCAATGTACTTTCTCTTCGGAGGAGAATATGATCATATTGGCTATTGTAAATGTACTCAAGTTACAAATGATTAATAAAGACTCTGGTATTCTCTGATCTATCTTATGCATTTGTATTTTTTGTGTAACGTTTATGCACCAGTAAACTAGGCTACCCCAGCAGGTAAACATTTGGCGCCGTTGCTGGGGATGTACTCGAGAAGACAAGAATTGGATGGCGTACGGGCACTATGGGCCTACCAGTTGGTGAGATTAACCCAGAGGCTGACGACGCACGTACGGAGCTCTACGAAGGAGAAGACAATACAATGAGGAAATCACTCGATTGAGAAGTGTTGGAATAGAACGACATGAATGACTAAAATAAAAAAAATAATAAATTGATGTGTTGAATATTGCCCTGTGAAGAAGTGAGCAAAGAATTCATGACCAATCAATTGAATAAAAATAGAAAGAAGGAACTCGAGGAGGAACAAGCCGCTAGAAAAGTCGTACTCGCACAACAGCAAGCCGAGCGAAGGGAGAGATACAGAAGACGTGCCGAAGGACTACCGAAGGGAGTAAGTGAAGGCGAGGGTTTGGACGAATCTGACCGGGAGGCCGGGAGAAGTGACGAGGACTGCCTAGAGGAAACAAGGAGCTTGTTCGGGTCCTTCACCTTAAACCCACGGACGGAAGCAAGAGAAGCCCGAGGGAAGGAAGAAGAGGAAGCTGCACGGAGGGAGGCTCAGGATACCGCTGTAGCCGCGAGTATCGAAGTGACAGAGGGGCACGGGGATCACAGTAGCCCACCAGGCTTGGACAGTTCCAGTAGTTCGGGGACATCAAGTGGTAAGGTACCAAACATTTCCTGGGTACCGACGTCGGCATACCATCCCAGCCTGTAACACAACCGGTGCTGCAAACACAGTTGGCACCTAGAAAAGTAAACATGGCGACTAACAAAGAGAAGCTACCAAAATTCCATGGAGATGGGAAGGGAGATCTAGTACGGCATTGTCGTACGCGCGAGACAATCTGGTCGGCGAATGGAGTCGCCGACCAAGCAGATTGGGTGAAACAGTTCCCCGCCACACTCAGAGGGGTAGCCATCGACTGGTAGTCTGATGTGGGCAAAACAAAGGTGACCACTTGGGATGAACTCAAGAAAGAATTCCAAAAGGAGTTTCGACTCCTGAGGGATGACAATGAAATTGTTTCAGACATATACGGTTCCAAACAAGGGAAGGAGACTGTGCGGGCCTATAGTCGCCGACTGAAGGAGTTAGTCGGAAAAATGGAGAGCCAGCCAGCGGATGGTCTGAAGAAAAGATGGTTCGTGGAGGGCCTGAAATAAAACCTACGGAGGAAAATGAAGATAGTGCCCCCCACCTCATACAAAGATGCCTATAACCGGGCAATGGACTTGGAGAGCGAACATAAGACCTCTAAGAAGAAAAGAAGCAAGTCTTCTTCTGACGAAGATGACACTGCCGACAATCACAGTAGTAGTGACGCTGAGTCGAAGAAAAAAGTCATGGCACTCTGAAAGATCCCTGACTGATTATCTTTACTGCTGCTGGTTTATTTTAATTATATAAACTATATTATTCTGTAAATTTATTATTTTGTGGTCATGGAGAGAGACAAAAGTTGCAGAAGATGATTGTTTCTTTTTGTGTTTTTCAAAATTTATGCAATACAGTGAATAAACAACAGTAACTATAAAATAGACAGCAATAAGAATCATACGCAGCAATATATTGCAATCTGGAAATGATTTCTAGAATCGTACCAGTATATTCTGATTTGTTTCTGACTTGTTCCAATACAGATTTGTCCCCAAATAATATTAACGCC
>MU228286.1:1121530-1131677 GCA_018584345.1 Thuja plicata | reverse complement strand
TGATGCCGAACGAGATGGGTCAACTGGCAGTCCCATCCCTAAAATCTAGGGATGCTCCTAGAAACTAGGGAACACACCCTGTCATCCTGAAACTGAAACCATGGAATGGTCCAGTGGGACCTCACATGTGGAAACTTCCACATCCTCCTAAAAAGTAGGGATATCCCCTTAAATCTAGGAACTACTTGAAACTGCTTGTAAAGCAAAAATCCGGTCACTGTTTGCACTGAATGAGTCCCTATCCATCTCCGCTAGCCTACGAGACTCCAATGATAGGCCAACTCCTCCGTGAGTCGAATACAATATGACTCCAAGGGTCGGCTGATGATCCAATGCCGAGCTTGCAATCAGTGGGGTCACTTTGCAGGGGACTGCGACAAGGGCGACACTCCTCAGAAGCTATGCTGCTTGTGTGGTCCTGGCAACCACGAGAATGCCAACTGCCTGAAATCCGGTATTAATTGGCGAGACATAGATGGAAGCACGAGTACGGTACTGACCGTCACCCGAGGGAAAGAAAAGCAAGCCACATATCCAGACCCTCGAACATAAAAACAACGGGCACATGAGGCTAAAGAAGAAATAGAGAAGGCGATGAAGGCACAAAAAGAAACATGGGAGATGGCCACCACCTCGGGCCGGAGGGAGGCAGAACAAAACATTCTGAGACAACTGTTACATTTAGAGGTATCGGTGAAACTCTAGGGCCTCCTTCACACCATGCCTCACTTGGGAACGACATTGTTGGGGAACTTGGCCACACAGCCAAATACCACACGTACGGACATCCACGGAGGGTCTGTAATTGACACGATGATACTTGCTGTAAACAACGGGAGGTACCCGATAGTCGTCGAGATGGGCGTCCTTGGCACCATCCTGATAGACATTATAGTGGACGGAGGGTCAGGAGTGAACGTCCTTCCGAAGGAGACATGAAAGAAATTGGGCAAGCCAACATTGTGGCCCCCTACCTTCAACTTATTGGGCGCCGACCAGCACGACATCAAACCCATCGGAACCCTCATGGCTCAACGCGTGCTGATTGGTACACAACCTTTCGTACTCTACTTTGTGGTGATCCCACTAAAGAAAAAGGGGTATGATTCTATGTTGGGACGAGGGTGGCTCACCTCGGCGAAGGTGAACCACAACTGGAAGCGGAACGCACTCACCATGGAGAAAGTCGGGAGGAAGTACGTGATTGACCTCCGCATGCAAATGGTGAGTGAGGAGTTAGCATCTTCGGACTGAGAATCCGAAGGAGAGCAATTGGGAGAAGATGGAGGGCAAAGAAGAATGGAGCCCAATGACGAAGGGGTGTTGGATTTGGAAGAATGTTTTGGGGATGATGGAGATTCAATGAATGGCCTCTTTCATTGGCAAATGGAAGATTATGAGTTCTTCACACCATCTTGTAACATGCTAAGCATTAGGGAGGAGGAAGCCACCCCCGCACACCAGTTTACGAAGGAAGAACCCATAAAATACCAGGAGGTAAAATCAAAGGGAAAAACTTTGGTGATGACACTCATGTCGGCGACAGTTGGAACCCCGTGGCCATAGCCTTCAAAAAATTTATTCTCCTTATGTATGGGCCAGCAATGGTGGTCCCTATAGAATTTATGGTTTCCAGCCTTTGGATAGCCATCGAAAACAAACCCAAGGACAAGGTTCGGGAAGTCGGCTACGACGGGGCCATCCAGCTGTGGACTCTCGACGGACGGGAGATACACGAGGCCATTAGCAGTTCCAAATCGAAACCTCACTCGGAGAGGATGGACAAAGCACCCGAAAGGATGGATAGAGCACCCGAGGGGATGGAAGGGGACCCAAGAAGCCCGAGAGGCCAGACGGACGACCGGAGAGGCACCCGGAAGGTAATTGGATTAGGCAATTAAAAAAAATAAATAAAAAAATAAAAAATAAATTTTTTTATAAAAAAAAAAAAAAGTGTACGTACGGTTTGATGCCGTATGGAAGTGCAAACCGGGCTACTAAAGTACCGTACAACAACAGGCCATACGGATCCGCGCAACCATACGGGCGAAACAAAAACCAAGAATGGAAGCAGCAAGCTAATACCATATGACCGTACGGTAAAGGGAAAAAAAAGAAAACACTCGTGCCGTATGGACCGCACAGCCGTACGGCCTGGAGGAGCATGAACGAAAAAAAAAACGCGAGAGGTTTTAGATAAACATCATACAAATCGTACAACCGTACGGACGGGAGTAAGTTAGAGAAGAGTTAGAAAGGCTATACGGACAAGTGGAGAACAAAACATACGAAGTTGACTCTAATTAACTTGGCCGTGCAAGAGCATTTTGTTGACAGTACCGTTACAAGGAGGAAATAAGGTTTCCGAATGAGAACCACAATAGAGGGCGCACAACCCATTGACGTACAAATAACATACGAAAGCAAACATTCCGTACAGCAGTACGGACGCAACAAGGAGTGCTTTGAGACACAGGCCGCGCCGTACGGACAAAGAAGGAAGGATTAACTCCAGCAAATAAAATCACTTGGAGGCCATTGCAGTTGTACGGAAGCCAGACAGTTAGAATTAGTTATTTATTTCATATAAGGACAACAAAGGTTATTTATTTTGGAGTATTGAGTCAGCAAAGGTGGCGGTGCAAGAGAAGTCACAAGCAGAAGTTATTGACGGCATCACATTCCAAAAAAAAAAAAAACAAAAAAAAAAATGATGACAACAAATAAAGTTCACAGTGAATAGCTTATGGCACCGAAGGAAGAAAATATAGTTATTGGCCATTCGCACAGGCACCATAATGCAGTTGGTAGAGGAGAGAGGGCATCAGGTGAAAAACACAAAAATGGTGTGTCATGGACCCCCATTTTATTTTTGAGGCACACTACAACCTAGAGTTTGGGGTACCAGCGCCGTCAGGGTAAGCCTTGGGTTTGTTTCGCATGGTGAGAAAGAAGTTCGAAGCTAATCGTTGGGGGGGAAGCCATAAGCCGCCGAGGGAGATGGATTTGGAGGTTGTGAACACAACGTTGAGCAAATAAGACCCAGAGATGCTGTAGGCATTGATTGTCCGTGCGCTAGTGGTGGTGAGAGAGGTAGCAGGGTACTACGCTTTGAGGAGTATGTCTTGGCTGGACATGAGGTTGCCGTGGTGGAGGCACAGAGAGCTCGGGAGGAGCTGACCACTAGGTTGGAGGCAGTAGAGCAAGACTTGGCTTAGTGTACCTAGTAGTTGGGTGTGGAGAAGGCGGCCATTGAGGATAGATTGGCTACGAAGGCAATATCATTTGCAGCACTTGGTAGAGGCTAAGACTGAGCAACATGTTTTGATTCTTGTATGTAGTGGTTCCTCGTTCCTATTTTGTTTCAGTCCCGGACATTTTGTTGTCGTCTGGAGACGACTTTTCTTTAGGGGGGGATGATGTTAGCTGTAGTACTTACTTTATGTTGTGTTAGTTATATTATGTGTAGCCGACGGTACTTAGTTACTACCGGATGGCGGTTGGGAATCGGTGGTGACGTTTAGTCACACCCCTTTGGGTTTTATATAAGCAATGTACTTTCTCTTCGGAGGAGAGTATGATCATATTGGCTATTGTAAATGTAATCAAGTTACGAATGATTAATAAAGACTGGTATTCTCTGATCTATCTTATGCATTTGTATTTCCGTGTAACGTCTATGCACCAGTAAACTAGGCTACCCCAGCGGGTAAACAGTGGCTTAAACTCTGTTCGGATGGGATGGGATGCCGACTCGGCTTCCCCCCATTGCCTATTTCCTGACTCGGCTTCCCCCAAATGCCAATTTCCTGATACAACCGACTTGTATTGAGTGTTTGGATCAAACATCTAGTGAATTACCACGCCGTCCTGAGGTTGTGATGTCCCCGTTTTAGTAGGTGTCTGGAGACACGCTTTCTTAGCCCATCATTGTGAACCTCATGGGCTAATGGCTAGATTTGAGGGTCTTTGGGTGAGTACTTACTATTTATAGTAAGTCTTTTTCTGTCAGTTGCTATTTCTGGCAGGGTGTCTGAGCAGGTGGTTTGACAATGCAGTATATTCATAACAGAATGGGTTTGAAGTGGATGTAATTAATTAATCAAGTTGTCTTAATTTATTACATGTGTGGGCTTATATTAATGTCAAATCATTAATTTATTAATGATGTTATATTGCCTAATGTTTGGGTTTTTAAGTGAAAGAGAAAAGGAAGAATATATTTGAATGACATATTTTGATTATCCAAACTTAGTGAAAGCATTTTGTTTAAGTCATGAAGAGCTTCTTCTTGAAGCTGATAATTTCGTGACTTCTTGAAGAAGATTGAAGGATTAAAAGAAGATTTCAAAACCTTTGGGGATACCTTTTATCATTTTCTAAACACTTGGTGAATTTTCGAAATTGAGAGCTTGGAGCAAGGGTTTGCAGGTTGCTGAATGAATTGTAAATTCATTTCAGTTTTTTCTTCACTTTGAACTGGTATTCACTTCCAGCGAATTGTGAGAGCTCTTTTTATCAGCATTGCGGATTCACATAAGATCGATAATTGATGTCTTTGAAAGAGAAGAAGTGAGTTTGTTACGGTCTATGTTGGTTATTCTTTACTTGGTGAGGAGACTTCCGTATTTAATAAATGGTGTGAGATGTTTTCTGTTAGCCGTCTTGATCCTTCTACAAGCCGTGGCCATTGCTAGAGATGTAGGGAAAGCGTCACTCATTTCCCAAGCCGTTAGTTGTCTGGAAGAAGCTGCAGCCAGTCTTAAGGAAAATCATGGATTGCAATTACAGGTTTTTACATTGAGCAATTTCCCTTCCATGAATGCTTCATCTTAATATTGAATGTGTTGATTTGTAAATCAAATTTAATAAGTGAAATTCCAGAATTCGATGGGTTATGAATTCCAGTGATGTTTACTTAAAACTTGAATTGTCTTTGTAATGCAATTTTTATATTTGGAAAAGATATCATAAACAAATTATATATTTGTGAAAATTCAAAAAAATGTCAAATTCCAGAATTCAGAGTTGTTTGCAGTCAATTTGTGGAATTGAGCCAATTGGGCTCTTTACAGAGGTAGTCGATTGGAATTACAATGATTTGTGGTCACTTCAATCTCTTCGTGGATTGCATAAGCGTGCTAAAAAATTACGTGGATTAGCAAGCCGTCTAAGGATATCCGATCGCGATGATGGAGAGCCTCCTTCCCCCCTTGTTGCGATAAGTTCAACCCCTCCTTGTACCTACATGAAGGGTCCCGTCCATGGTGGCGACTTTTCCTTCAACAGTCGAGTCCCTTTGATTGATTAATTAGTTTGTATCTCCTTGCCATCGGTTTGTATTTGGATTTATTTGATAAATCATGTTCGGTATTTAATGTATTATATGGTATAGATTATATGATATTGTAATGATAATATTTGAGATATTATCATTTCACATATTATATTGATATACTAAATTATATCTATTCATTAATGATATTATATTAATAGATTATTTATTTATTTTAATTTTATTACTTTAATATTTAGTTTAATTATTATTAATTATTTATATTGTAATCATAATTATATTTTTCTATTATTTATTTAGTTATTTAATTCTTTTATTTAATTTTATTTCAAAATGGGGACATGAAATCCCCAATGTTATTGTATTTTCCCTTTAGTTTCTTCCCTTCAATGGGTTTCTCTAGGATTCTCTTTCTAGAACATTCTATTATAGTTTGATGTAATTTGGTGACTGCCATTTCGATCCCACTGTGACACTTGATGATACTTTCCTAGCTCTACAAAGCTTCTCATCATACACCTCCTTGGGGTTCTTGTTCCTCGTACTTGGCTATTTGTATTGGTTTCCCTTCCTTTTGTGGGCTTCTCTAGGTTTCTCTTCCTAGAACTTTCTTTCGTGATCTGATACACTCTTGAGTCTCATTTACCTATTTTTGGTCAAGCACGAACATTAACATGTTTTCTTTCTTTCTTTTTTAGTAAATTGCATCGATCTAGATGTGTTTATGGATCTTTCACTTAATTGTGAAAAAAATGATCTAAAATTGTTAACTTCTTTTAGACTTATGCATGCATTTATAACATTTGATCCAGTTATTTGATGTGCTCACCATAGTAATTTGTAATCAAAGATTACATTGGTATTTTGATCCATGTGGTAGAAGCTTAAGACTTCATACCATTTAATGATTATCAGCATATTACCAGAAAAGATGGCAGCTATTAAATAACTACTTTTTAAATATTTAATATTGCATGCAAACATGCACACATACATATATATGTAAAGACAAGCCCACAATACGTATATAGACACCTAATTTTATGTATATGCTTAGGTATATGTATGTGTTTGTATATACATGTAGTATGCAAATTGTATTATCTATATGTATGTGGACACACGTTTGTATGTGTGCACTGTACCTACAAAGAAATTTTAACATTCACAATTTTTTTGAAATTAGCTCACAGGCATTCCATCAAATAGTTGGTGGAACATGAAGCCATTCAATATTTCTGATTTTAATTTTTAAGAACACCTGCCAATCTTCTGTCAAATATGGAAATACTCACAAACTAGTGTTCAGATAATCTCTGGCATATGAGCTTTTTAACAAACAGTTGACAAGAGCTCTACAATTAGTTTCATATTTATAAATTATTGTTGTATACATTCTGTCAAACACTTAGCATGCAAGATAGAGTTAATGCCTAGTATACTTGTTGACGCCACAAAGCTGGAAAATATTGTGTCTATTTATTCTTCAAACAGCTGTAATAACTTCAATACAATGTGCATTTTAAAGTGTGGATTATCAAAAGATAATTTTGCATCCATTTTAAAGTGTGGATTGTCAAATAGCTGTAAATCATTTATGGACTCCTGAATTGCACAATCTTCATGCTGGACAGATTCTGAACTCACAACTTCAGATCTTCTTGGAGAATGTTCTAAGTCAATATCCTTATAAAACTCATCAAGCTCATTAATAACTTGCTATATATCATACATCGTTTCTCCATTTTCTTGCTCTATCAGATCTTATACAGCCTCATGTTGATCTTCTGCCTTTAGAAGTGCCATTTGGACACTTTCTAATGAGTCCTTTGTTAATTTAAGCTAAAAAATGAGCTCTTTGATCTTTACCCTCACTGCCTGGGATGCAGTTAGGGTCTCATCTGCAAAATTGGTGGCCTAATTCTATGTAATGTCCCCAATTTTCATAAGCGTCTTAATAAGGTTAATAAATTAAATGGCCAAAAAATTAAAATAATATCATAAGGACTTATTTAATTAATTAATTTAATTATTAAATAATGGGGCCCGAAGAATAAAATAAATTAATGTCGGTTTGTTGTAAATCTCTAGATGCTTCTTGGAGGTCTTTATAAGGAGATGGCTGGGCATTGTAAAGGATCATGGATTGTATTTGACTCTTCTTTGTATTTCTAGAAGCTGAAGGCTGAAGGTAGTTTGTGCGCACTTTTGGAGGTGGAAGATCCTCCCTATTTTGTGATCGTAGTTTCGGTGGTTCACAACCACCCCAGTCTGCCGTTGGAAATATCATTCCGATATTTCACGGTGTGCTCCAAATTTGTGAAGTCTTCTGTAGAAGACAAATTTGTAATCAACAATGATATCGGATATTTGTTCGAGGGGCCATACGCTGGGGACAAGTCATTCACAACAGACATTCTGTATTGGCTTTCCAATCTAAGGCTTCGTGAGTGGAAGCCGTCGGTGGCAGACGTGAGAGGCACTGTACGGTGCCGGTCCAGTCTGTATAGAGATTGTATGGTCACCACACTTCCATCCTTCCCCATCGCCGTACGGAGTCTATTTGGGCCGTACGCCATATTACCACACCGTAGGCCACAGTAGTTGACCGTTCGCCGATGTGGTAGAGCAATCTACCGTACGGGCTAGGTGACAGTTGTACGGACTAAGCCGTTTGGACTAAGGAGTGCACGTAGGTAGTTTTTGACAGACATAACGCCTTCGGGAGGCATTGTAAGTTGCTGTCGTACAAACTGAGTGTGGTGCGGATAGTTTCCGGGGGACATCTCGCCATAGGGACATTATAGTGGTTTCAGAGCTGGTGGTATTGCCAGCCTGTCGGGTAATTGAGATCGAATCATGGCACCGAGTGATGGAATGGAAGATGGATATGTGGCTATGACAGTCTTGTTGAGGGAGCTAAGAAGTACGGAGCAGCTTCGCCAGACCCTAGCAAGAGGACAAAGGCAGTTTGGTGAGACTTTGTTGAGCAACATGTCACACACACAACAGACCAATACAAGACCGACGATACCGATTTTCCCTCCGAGGATCGAGCAGTTAGAAATGCATCTGCTCACCTTGGCTGAGTCACTGAAGCAAATCAAGTAGGATTGGGTTGATGGTGGATGGCAAACATACATATCTCTCAAGGACTACATAGACCTGAGGTTGAGGTACCCATCCTCCGAAGGTGATAGAACCTACAACATCAATCTCAGTCGGGAGATCGACAATGAGGTACTTAGCACCGTGAGCCCTACTAAGGATGAAGTTATGCCTACACTGTAGCCACATGAGGATTTGGACAAGAAAGAGTTAGTAATTGTCCCTTCAAATATTATACATCCAAATTTTCAAAAGGGTGAAGAAGATGATTGCACAAACTTCGTCGAACCAACACTGATGATCAACTTGATGGAAATTTGGGCCCTATCGGTGGTCCTTCGAATGAGTAGGCTCTACCAGTGGTTGATCAACTTCAGGAAGACGCTACCAATGATTTCTTGCAGGAGCAACTACAGTTGGTTGAATATGGAGTTAATCCTTCGGTTGTGTAGGAGGCGTGCATGATTACAATCTCTCCATGTGAGGAGCTTCCTCATGGAAACAATAGGATCTACCTGAGCTATGAGATTCCTCAAGAGATTGATTTGTGTGATCACATGAAGGCTTTGGATCTGAGCACCGATGTATTGTATGATTGGCTTCCATGGGATCCTGGTGACTCCGGACATGGCAATGTTTATATCAGAGTGGCGCAGCGAAAACTTGATGGCAGTCTACTCGTCTCGATTGAATCCAATTTTACACATGTGATCCTGAAGCAACATGGAGATTTCAACAGCAACTGCTACCAACGTCTGCACTTGGTTTGGGATCCTAGATCTACGCATTGGGCAAACTGTTTGATGACGGATTGCTTGAGGGCAAGCAATCTTTGGGCGGCAAGGATTTGTATTGTCCCCAATTTTTATAAGCATCTTAACTAGGTTAATTAATTAAGTGGTTCTAAAAATTAAATAATATCATAAGGACTTATTTAATTTTTAATTAGAGGGGCCCAAATTAATAAATTAATAAAATAATAAAATAATAATAATGTCGGCCTATTGTAAATCTCTACATTTCTTGGAGGCCTTTATAAGGAGATGGTGGGCATTGTAAATCATCATGAATTGTATTTGACTTTTCTTTGTATTTCTGGAAGCTGAAGGCTGAAGGTAGTTTGTGCGCACTTTTGGAGGTGGAAGATCCTCCCTATTCTGTGATCGCAGTTTCGGTGGTTCACAACCACCCTAGTCTGCCATTGGAAATGTCATTCCGGTATTTCACTGTGTGCTCCAAATTTGTGAAGTCTTCTGTAGAAGACAAATTTGTAATCAACAACGATATCATATATTTGTCCGAGGGGCCATACGCTGGGGACAAGTCATTCACGACAGACATTCTGTATTGGCCTCCCAATCTAAGGCTTTGTGAGTGGAAGTCGTTGGTGGCGGACGTGAGAGGGACTGTACAGTGCCGGTTTGGTTCGTACGAAGATCGTATGGTCACCACACTTTCATCCTTCCCCACCACCGTATGGAGTCTATTTGGGCCGCATGCCATATTATGAAATGTCCCTGACCGGGATTTTTCCCAAATTTCCTCAAATATAACTCATATAGATTTAACAAGTACATTCATGCAGATAAAACATGGATTCAGCAGTAAACAACCAACAATATATATTCTATTAAAAACCTCAGAGATGTCATCGCATTATACAACAAAAATACAATAACACGGGATTTCCACAATCCAAAATCTGAACTATAATATTCAGTAGAATGACAATCAACAGAAAAG
>MU228286.1:1083836-1103901 GCA_018584345.1 Thuja plicata | reverse complement strand
GAAAATACAAACACAAAAGAAACAATCCTTCTGCAACTTCTGTCTGATTCTCTAAGACCACAAAATAAGTACAGGAAAATCTATTATTTTAATTAAAATTTACAGAAGTTCAGCGAAAGGATCCTCTCGGGATTTTTCATTGTGCCTTCTCACTCGGCATGATAGGTTGTGGCTCAACCTCGATCCTAGATGTAGATGCTGCTGGCACTAGCAATGACTCTTCATCATCCTCAACCTCCTCGTCCTCCTCAATGTCATCCAATGTGAATCCAAATCCATACGTCTCCTCCTGCATAGCCCGCCTCTCCAAATCATAGATGTTATCCTCAACAAACAATGGAGGCTGCTCCTGCGTTGTCCAATCACTGTAAGGAGCTATATCATCCAAATCTGTTGGACACCCTTATATTCCCTCTACCTTCCTTGTGCACAACTGAAGATTATATTGAACAAAGACAAGGTCATTGAGGCATTTCTAACTAACTTATTCATCTTCTTCGTGTGGATGGCCTCGAACAAACTCCAATTGTACTTACAATTGGATGCGGATCAACTACAAATCTTCACTCGGTGCAAAATTGCTGCAAATGACCTCGTCGAAGGTTGAGAGGGTGTTTTTTAGTGGAGGAGAAAAATAAATCAGTCAAAATGAGATTAGAATGAGTTTTTTTGTATCCCAGGCATTATATTCTTTTGCTGCCGAGTTTTTGTGGCAAGTTAATGACGTAAATACTCGCAAGCCTGAAAAAATTGCGAGTTTTTCACTGCTCGGCGAGTACTTAAGGAGTATTTCATCTATGGTCTAAACAATGTACTTATAATATCCCAGCAGATTTTCAATTTCATGCTAGGATAGTGTAATTTAGTAGCAAGTATTTTCTATATGAGAACTCAATATGAAAATTATGCCCAGCTGAAAATTTGACATCTTTCATCGGACTATGATTCCGCATATTTCACTTTGATAGCAATTATGCAAAGATTACTTAGAGACAATTTGGTTATTCATGATTTTCTGGAGCGTTCAGATTGGGAATGGATAGGTTGTTTTAGCTGCAGTTTACTTTTGGCTTTTGGTATTTTCTTTTTTAAAACTAAAAATGAAACAGGACACTAGAAGGTGTTTCCTCTACATGATTTTCTTGCATGGATGAATTATTTGAAGGATGCCTCTTTGGCTAATAAGACTAAGACAGTTCGTTGTTTCTGTGCAATTTTGTTGCAGTAAAAATAGTGTAATGTATATTTATTGGTCCTATATTAGGGGTTAATTTGAAATATTCAAAATGCTTGCTGCCTCTTTCTAGAAAAACATGGTTTGCATGGGGAAGAAGAGGGGAAACTTTCAGCGCTCAAAAACAGAAGTTACTTAAAATTGTTCCATGTAATAACCTACCCAGTTTGTCACTAATTTTTTTTACAATTCCCTTTCACTTTCCTGTAGATTTACTGCACAGGAAATATGTGAAACAGTTTACATACTCTCTGAAATCTCATCATGTTCAGCACTTTTCACCATTAAACATTTTAACAGACAGTTTGCATTCTGTCAAATGAGGTAACTTCTGATTTTGCAATGTACTATGTTTATTGTTGGACTGAATTTTCACATAGAAGGTTGAACAGATGAAATGATCATAGCCAGCTACTTATTTAAGGTTTTAATAACATTTTATATGAAAATATTACCAGAGTTTTATAAGGAAAGGACTTCAACAAGCTGCTTGTTCTGGAACTCAACCTTGCATAAAGAATAATGGCACTTATTGGCTTTAAATAGTTACATACGCTTTCCTTTTTAACTGAGAGTGACTTGCAGCCATATCAGTTTACAGCCCTGAGATAAATATTAATTTGCACCAAATACATTCAGGTCCAATTTACATAATATTGAGAATTATATTTAACAGCTCAATACAAGTGATTTTCATATTCAAAATGTGACCTGGATGAGCTGTGTGACTGGAGATTCGATGCAGCAGGAAAGAAGTTTCAAGTATATGCTGAGAACCTTTAACAAACTCCCTCACGATCTCCCAGAACTGAAATATACCAAACATAGTTTGCAAATCTAATTTGAAGACAACCTGTAGATTGATAACAATCTGAAATACATATTATTGCTGTCCTCAAAGCAAATTATTTATATCTGATGATTGTAGCCGGATATAACAGTAGTTCTGATATTTGACCCTATGAAATAGTTTAAAAAAATGCTCAGATATATATATATATATATATATATATATATATGCAATGGTCTGATAAAGAAGCCACAATGCTCCAGATATTCATAGCAACTACTCAATGGGCATAAAATCACAAGGAAAGTCCAGTTATAAAGCACAGAAATACCTGAATGCCTGTCAATCAAACTGCTCCACAAACAACCACGTCGCACGAGAATATCTGAAATTGAACTTTGATTGAAAATCATCAACAGGAGCACTTTCACCAAATTCTTTCAACCTTGCGTTTGATTATAAGTGAAAGCTTAGTAGATACAACCTGCAGGAAGATCTTGGCTAGAGTCAATATGGGCAACTGGATTCAATATGCTTTCAAGCAGCCATCACTTTTAGGGAGTACATGGATGTTAGACTGAAACATTTGCCTGGTACTGGTGGTAGGGCACATCATAATGATTTGCAGAAAAAGGTGAGCAAGCTTTCATTGCCCTACTATGATGGATCTGGGAAGACTTGCTAGAGCATGGGTACAAAAGGAAGACCCCATGGTGGTAAAATATTTGATGCAAGAACAAATAGATTTAAGGTATTGCTTGATGTTTACAATGAGCAAACAAGCTCATATATACAATACAGATGATTACAAAAATAGCAACAATCTAATATTAGACTGTTACAAAATCATAATATAATAGCAAGAGTCTAATATTCGAGTGCTATAAAAACGGAATCTAACATGAGCATTAAAACAAAAGAAATATGTAAAATATTCTAATACCCTCCCATAATGCTCAGTCTATTAACAACACCAATAGATTCCCTGAATTTGACAAATTTATCAGAACCAAGTGGCTTGGTGAAGATATCTGCAGACTGGTCCAATGTAGAAACATAGCGTAACTGAATGGATTTGTCTTCAACTAGCTGGCGAATGTAATGACAATGAGTTTTGACATGCTTGGTTCTTTCATGGAGGACCAGATTCTTTGCCAGTTTGAGCACCCCCTGATTATCACAGAATAGGGGAGTTGGTCCTGTCTGAGGAACATGCATATCCGCAAGCATCCGTCGAAGCCATACTGCCTTAACTCCCCCCCGATACTCTGCTTCAGTGGAAGACAGAGCCACTGCCTGCTGCTTCTTACTAGTCCAGGTGACAACACCAAATCCCAAGTTAAACACATATCCAGCGGTAGACTTACGATCATCAACAGAACCGGCCCAGTCTGAATTTGTGTAACCACATAGAGTAGGGTCAGAACTCCGAGTGTACAAAAGGCCATAATCAGGAGTACCATTGACATAGCGCAAAATACGCTTTGCTGTTGTCCAATGATCAACCTTGGGAGCTGTCATAAAGCGGGATATATAGCTGACTGCAAAACTAATGTATGGTCTAGTGCAGTAAGATAAATAAGGCTGCCCACTAGTTGTCTAAACAACGATTCATCCACAACAGGTGAAGTTGACTAAGATGACAATTTGAGCCCGGGTTCCATAGGGGTGGAGGTAGGTTTGCAATCTTGCATTCTGAACCTGTCCACAAGATTTCTGGCATACTTGGACTGAGAAAGAAAGATACTGTGCTCAGTCTGCCAAACCTCAATTCTGAGACAATAGTGCAAGAGTCCCAAATCTGTCATATCAAAGGTGCGACACAAATCCTGTTTGATTTCAGTGATCAAATGTTCTGAACTGCCAGTAATGATCAAATCATCCACATAGACAACAATAAACAATATATCGTCACCTATATGTTTGATATACAAATTTGAATCCGATGGACTCCGCTGAAAACCCTGATCGGTTAAGTATTTATCAATCTTCATGTACCAAGCCCAAGGGGCTTGTTTTAGACCATAGAGAGCTTTGGCAAGTTTACAAACTTTGTGTTCCTGACCAGCAACCTTAAATCCAAGGGGTTGCATCATATAGACCTCTTCCTGCAAGTCATTATTCAAAAAAGCACTCTTAACGTCCATCTGATGAACTTTCCAACCAAACTGAGCTGCTAAGGCAAGGACAAGCCGTACGGTGCTCATCTTGGCTGTAGGAGCAAACGTCTCCTCATAGTCAATGCCTTCCTTCTGTGAGAACCCACGAGCAACAAGATGAGCCTTATACTTGTCTAAGGTTCCATCAGCTTTGTATTTCACCTTGTACACCCATTTGCAGCTAATGGGCTTCTTCCCTGAAGGAAGATCAGAAAGGGCCCAAGTGTGATTTTTCTGGAGACTTTGGAACTCTGCTTCCATAGCCTGTTTCCACTCAGGAATACCTTTAGCCTCAGAATAAGTCTGGGGCTCATCAACACTATGAATGTTCGCCATAAGAGCAAAATTAACTGTAGGCTGTTGTTTGCTCTTATTTCTGGAAGCTCTACCCTTAATGAGCTCATCATCCCTGAGATCACTAATAGTTTTAGCCCACCATTTAGGGCGGAGAGTAGAGGATCCAACATTTGGAGGGGCTGGAGGGGGCTCAGGAGTAGTAACAGGAGGAGCAGGAAGAGAATTATGTTCCAGAGGCTCAACTGGATCAGCAATAGGAGCCTCATGGCGAGCAACATCTGTATCATTCCTGCCATCAGGTGGAGCCAAAGGAAAAGGAACACTGAAAGGCTGATTCTCAGAACACTGCTCAGAAGAAGACAAAAAGTGTCCTCGAGTTTCATCAAAAACAACATCACGACTGAAGCTAAGACGACCAGTGTCAACATCTATTAGTCTGTAGGCCTTATGATTGTCACTGTACCCTGTCATCATGAGTCTCTGACTCTTGGAATCCAACTTTGAGCGCTTAGCATCAGGAATCCAGACATATGCAAGAGAGCCAAAAATCTTCAGGTGACTGATTCTGGGCTTACGACCAGACCAAACCTCTTCTGGAGTCTTTCCTTTAATAGCCTGAGTAGGAGAATGATTTAGGAGGTAGATAGCAGTAAACATTGTTTCTGCCCAATACTTATTAGGAACACTCATGTGTTGTAACATAGACCAAGCCATCTCAACAATCGTACGTTTGTGACGCTCAACAACACTGTTTTGCTGAGGAGTGTGGGGTGTAGTGAACTGGCATTTGATGCCATGGGTAGTATAGTAGTCGGAGAATGCAGTGGAACAAAATTCTCCACCGTTATTAGTTCTAAGAGAAATGATACTACAACCGGACTCGTTTTCAACCAAAGATTTAAACTTCTGAAAGGTACTAAATGCATCTGATTTTTGTCTAAGAAAATACACCCACATCTTTCTACTAAAATCATCAACAATAAGCAGAAAGTATTTGCAACCAGTAACTGAAGATGTATTCATAGGGCCACAAATATCAGCATGAAGTAAATGAAGTACCTTAGATGCACGCCAAGAGTCTCCATCATGGAATGAAGTCCGATGTTGTTTGCCAGCTTGACAAGCACTGCACACCCCAAGATGCTGTGTCTGTATATCATGTAGACTAGAAACATGTCCCTCCTGGGACAACTGAGAGAGATACTGGATGTTGAGATGTCCATATCGCTGATGCCACAAAGTGCTAAGAGATGAAATACGAGCTGCCATAGCTATCTCAAGAGAATCACTAGTGTCAGTAAGCCGATATAGGCCATGATCCTCTAGACCAGTAGCAACAGTAAGACGAGTCTCTTGATCAATAATGGAACATTTGTGAGCACTGAACATCACATCCAACTGAGGAGAATTCCTCATGATCTGACTCACAGATAACAGATTGAGTGCCATACCAGGAACGTAGCACACATTGAGAAAGATCAGCTTGCTCCCACCAGACTGTATCTGAACATTTCCGTGACCAACAATTTTATACTCCTCTCCTCCGCTAAACACAACTGAATCTCTGTAGGGAGAGAAATCTGTAAACCAGTCACGCCGATGAGAAAAGTGACGTGAAGCCCCAGAGTCGATGTACCACGCAGAAGAACTAGCTAGATCTGCAGGGCTTTGAGCCATTAAAGCATAAAAAACAGACTCCTGCTCAGACTTTTCAGCAACATTCGCCTGTTGATGTGACCCTCCCTGCTTCCGTTGTTCAGAAGCGATTCTCTGACGACAATCTTTCTTCATATGGCCGTACTTGCGACAATAGTGACACTGCACAGTTTTTTGCTGAAAACCGCCTGAGGGTTGGTTTGAACCTCCTTGTTGTGATGACGGAGATGGCTGAAATTTAGCTGCAAAGGCTTGTTCTGAAGAGGACGAGGGAGCACGACTTCCAAACTGCTGTTTCCAGTGATCCTGCCGTAGAAGTCTGTTGCATAAATCAGGAAACTTCAAATCAACATTCGTAGACGTAATGTTGAGAGTCTCAACAAAGTGCTCGTAAGATTGTGGTAGACTCTTGAGAGTGATGACTATCATGTCTTCTTCCTCCATTTTTTGACCAATAGCCTCAAGCTGGTCCCGAATGTCCTTAATCTTTATGAGATGGTCCTGTAAAGACAAACTTTCATCCATCATGATGGAGAACAACTGTTTTTTTAAGAAGAATGCCCTGCTTTTATCAGAGGTTTCATGTAGCTCCTTCAGATGCTTCCAAATATCAAAGGCTGTCTTTCCAGAGGGAATCTAAGGCAATTGGTCATCTGTAACACAGCTTTAGAAGCATGACAGCTTCTCTGTTTTGATCATCAAACTTGTCTTGATCAGTGCCTGCTGTGGTGGGACGAGTTGCTGTGCCCAAAACCAGTTCATCGAGGCGGTGATACTCAAATATGGTCAACATACGCTGCTTCCAGGTATTATAATTACTGCCATTAAACTGCTGATTTCCCTCTAGCATCAAGTTGGTCAAAGATGCCATTTCCAAAAGCACAGAAAAATGACAAAGAGAAGTCCGAACAGTGCTAAGTAGAATCAGGTACAAACTGCAAGGATGAAATTCAACAGGCACGGATTTCAAGGAAAATTTTGGGCTGACCCAGAAAAATCCGACAAGTACCCAGAAGAGCAGACAGAAAACCCAGAAGGAATCTGAAGTCGGATTTGAAATCCGCTGGCTCAAAAATTGAGGCACAAAAAACGAGGTACCCAAAAAAATCTGACAAAGACCCATATAAGATCTCGAAAAACCCACCAAGAATATGGTATTAAAATTTTTTTTCTAACCTCGAAAATTAGGGTTTCGAGCAGAAAATGGCCCTGGTTAAAAAAACCACACAAAAGAGGTCCAAAAAGTTGCAGAGAGGTCGAATCTGCACAAGACCTTGCAAAAATGGAGGTCAAACCCTAGCCGACCACCACGTGATGCCAAACCGAGCAAAAAACGTGAGTTATTCTAGTCAAAACGCGAGCAGATTTCATTTGCGAGTAGAGGTAAAACCATAGGCAAACAGGAACTTGAATGTAGAAAAAAATGAAGTTATCTTCTCAGTAGGAGCCGACGATCCAGAGACAAAACTCGTGCAGAGAAAGGAGTCTTGAAACAATGAACTCCGAGCAAGAAAAACAGGTCGCGAAAAACCGTGAACGAGAGTTGCAGTAGCAATTAAATCCCGTCGGGAATGAGCAGCCACGAATAGACAAAAAATGCCCAGAATAAAACCGCGTTGTAGAGGTCAAGAGATCGCGATTTAGCATACAGATTTCAGACAAAGCTTTGCAAAAATATTTTCACACGGGATCTTCAGAATAATTTTGGAAAAATTTGAAGTCAAATAATTTCAAAAGAAATTATAAATTTTTCAAAATTATTAGCCTAAGCTCTGATACCATAAAATATTTGATGCAAGAACAAATAGATTTAAGGTATTGCTTGATGTTTACAATGAGCAAACAAGCTCATATATACAATACAAATGATTACAAAAATAGCAACTATCTAATATTAGACTGTTACAGAATCGTAACAGAATAGCAAGAGTCTAATATTAGAGTGCTATATAATCGGAATCTAACATGAGCATTAAAACAAAAGAAATATGTAAAATATTCTAATAGGTGGAGGAGGCAATTAAATATGCAGCGATACATTTGGATGGCCTCGCACATGAGTGGTGGCATCACGGTATGGTTACTATGTGGCATGATCATATTACTTCCTATGTGGAGTTTATAGAGAGATTGATTGAGAGATTTGATAAGATGGATCCAAAACTCCATGTTAAGGAGTTAGCTCATCTCAAGCAGTGGAGGCCAGTTGAGACATATTTCAGAGTTTCACAGACTTTCAGTACTTGTGACCAACATCTCGTAGAGGAGACTCTTAGTTTTATTCATGGATGGGTTAGCAGATTCATTGAAGGGGTGGATCAAAGGCCTTAATCCTTTGTCACTACAGGAAGCTTACAAGGAGGCAAGGGATATGGAACGCACATCATCAAGGAGTAAATTCCAACCCAAGGGGTTCCCATCAAAGAAAAATAAAGACTAGAAACATTTCCATACAGATTCCCATCAGAAAAACAAAGATTCAGATCATTTGGACGACGAGCAGTGAAATGATTTCAGAAGGAGAAAACTATGCTTCCATTGTAGAGAACCACAAGACCCTTCACATAAGTGTACTGTTAAAGCAAAAGCGAAGCAGATTGAGTATTTTTTTGATGAGGAATCAACATTAGAGAAATTAGAACAACAATCTGATTCAGAGAGAAGCGATGAAGAAAATACTTCAGAAGGGGAGTCTGGTGAGGATAAGACCATTGCAAGACGTATAGGTACTGAATAGGCAGTAACTTTCGAGATAAGTGGTGTGATACAGGGACAACGAGTTGTTTCATTGATAGACACAGGAGCCACTGACAATTTCATTGATGAAAGCTTGTCAAGAAGAGAGGACTACAAACAAAAGAGCATGAGGGGTTCAGGGTGACCGTAGCCAGTGGACACAAGCTACAAAACACTTGCATTATTCCTGACCTTCACATGCGGATGGGTGAATATGAGATGGTAGGTAACTTTTATGTGGTTAATATGGGAGATTATGATGTTATTCTTGGTATGACTTGGATGAAGTCTTTAGTAGAGTTCACCTTCAACTTGGAGAGATTAGAGATGAGGTTTGCACATTAGGGAAGGAAGTTGGTGCTTAGAGGACTATCAAATGGTGGTCTCAAGGCTGGTTCACTGCGGAGGATAAAGCGGCAATTCAAGCATGATGAGGTGGAATGGGTAGTTGAGTCTCATTATGGCTACTGTTTTAGAGCAACATGTTAAGAGCCACCATCTAGACATATAGGAGGTAATCTCACGGAACACTGTGTTTGATAGCATCCCTAATAGAGTTTCTCCTGAGAGGGGAATTGAGCATGTGATAGAATGAGAGGGGGCGAAACCTGTGATCACCACTCCATACAGACATCCAAAGAAACACAAGGATGAGATTGAGACAACAATTAAGGAGTTGTTGGAGATGAGATACATTAGGTCCAACAAGATTCCATTTGCATCAACAATGGTTTTTGTGAAGAAAAAAGATGAGACTATGTAGATATGTATCAACTACATGGCCCTAAACAAAAGGACTATCAAGAACAGGTACCCCATACCGTGGATCAATGAGCTGCATGGAGCTTGTTATTTCACCAAGATTGATTTATGGTCAAGATACCACTAGATCAGGATGAGAGACAAGGACCGCATTCAAATGCCATTACGACCACTTTGAGTTCTTGGTAATGCCATTTGGGCTTACCAACGCCCCTGCCACATTTCAGAATTGTATGAATCGGGTGTTTAGGAGGCAGTTGCAAAAGTTTGTATTAGTCTTCTTTGATGACATCCTGATTTTTAGCAGGACCTGGGAGGAGCGTTTGTAGCACTTGGAGGAGGTCCTAATTATAATGGAGAGTGAGTCATTGTTTGCCAAGGAATCAAAGTGTGAATTCAGCATGACAAAGCTTCTATACCTTGGACACATCATTAGAGTAGATGGAGTGAGGGTGGATCTAGGGAAGATTAGAGCCATCATTGAATGGCCAACTCCGACTAACCTCACGTAGTTGAAGGGGTTCCTTGGATTGTGTGGCTTCTACAAGAGGTTCGTGCAAAGGTTTTCTCAGACAACGGCTCTGTTGATAGATCTTAGAAAGAAGGGAGCCTTCGAGTGGTCAAAATTAGCGCAACAGTGTTTTGAGCATTTCAAGAAGGTGATGTCATTTTGTCCAGTGATAGCTCTTCCAGATTTCACCAAATCATTTGAGCTAGAGTGTAATGCTTAAGGAGATGGGATTGGTACAATACTGATGCAGGATAAATACCACATAGCATATGAGAGCAGGAAGTTGAGAGGGGTGGAGAAGATCTACTCTATCTATGATTGAGAGATGTTGGCCATCATGCATGCGTTGGCCAAATTCAAATCTTATCTGGTGGGAGGTAGGTTTGTGATTAAGATTGATCATAATAGCATAGAATATTTCACGAGCCAGAGAGATCTTAATGATAGACAACAAAAATGGATTACCAAGCTATAGGCCTATGACTTTGACATTGAATATGTCGAAGGAAAGAAAAACGAAGTTGCAGGTGCACTCTCATAGAGACCTCATATATGTTCTATAGTTGAGATATCAATTGATTAGAGATGATTATAGCAAAATATGCAAAGGATCCATTCATGGTACTATATGGTTATGAAGCCCCAAACTTCATTGATTTACTCTTTGGGGCAATAGGGTGCCTAAGGCAAAGGATTTGTTGCAGGAGAGTCAGGACTTGGGGGCATTGAAGGAGAACATCCAACAAGCGCAAAACCAGTAGAAGTTATATGATGATCAACACAGGGTTGAGCGCAGTTTTGAGGTTGGTTATAGTTTACTTGAGACTCTAGCCCTATAAATAGTCTTCTCTAAAGAAGAGTGGTGCTTAGAAACTCAAGTCAAAATTCTATGGTCCATTCTGAGTCGTTCAGTGTATTGAAGAGGTGGCCTATGAGCAAGAGTTGCTTGCTAGCAGGAAGGTGCATAATGTATTTCACGTCTCCAGACTCAAAAAGGCTCTAGGCCATAATGTAGTTCTATCAGCATAGTTGCTACTCCTAGATGAGGGGAAACTGATATTGGTGCCCGAAGACATCATTGATACTAGGGAGAGAACACCTCGAAGGAGGACAATTAAGGAATATCTGGTTAAATGGAAGAATCTACTAGTTGAGTATGCCACATGGAAGAGTCTTAAAATCTTGCAGCATTCAAAGATGAAATTGCTTGAGGACAAACAATTTTGGGAAGGGCGGACTGTAATGCCCCCTTTCTAGCACTTATAGCATGATGTTGTCATTAGTCTATTTTCTCATGGTCCCATAGGCTAACCAGGACATTTAAGAGACTTTAAGGCCATTTGGCCTAGGCGGTTTCAGTTGCAGATCATTTCGAGGTGTCTGGGTTCAGTTTTGGGCATACTTATTATTTATAGTAAGTCATTTGGGCATGGTCAGGAGTCGGGACCTTCAGTGATGATGACATATCGATGGTAAATGTTTAATATTGACAGATGAATTATAATATAATTGATATGATTTATTTTCCATTAATAAAGCTAGTTTATAAAGTTAAATATAAATATTTAACTTTATTAATGCTGGACTATAGTTAAGTGGGAAATATTTTGATTTAAAGGTCCCTTTATTTTATAATACATCGAAGACATAATTTGTAAAAAGGGGAGTAATGTTATTTGTCTCACATTTGCAAGGTGAGTGAATGGGCTCTTATGAGAGTGTGTAATGTCCCCGTTTTTTGGTCTTTGAGATTAGCTTATACCAGTGACCTTCGTAAGCTAATTAGGGTGTCAGAGGGGGTCGTTTGGCAGCGCCAATGGTTGGTCTCCATTCTGGAGATTACAGATGTCAGGATTTGCTCGTTGTTGGGATCAGTGGGGCCGACTTACTATTTTGGGTAAGTCACCTCTTGCCAGTTTCTATTTATGGATGGTGGAATTCAGTGTCCAGTGTTCAGCATGTTGTGGAGATGGATCGATTGGATTAATCAAATCTTCTGTATTTAATTAATCTTGGAGTTATAAGTTATATCTTTATTATTTAATGATATCATATTCTTTAATCAAGACTTTATTATTTTAAGTGGATATCATTAAGTGGGCTTATATCCTAAGTTTGGAGGGAATGAGTTTAAGTTATATGAAGTGTATGGCTGAAGCTTTATGAATCAAGCTTGAAGAAGAAGCTATGGTATATATAAGGATTTCGAAAACAAAGAAGGATTGATTCTATGCTTTTATTAAAAACTTGTGCTTTGAAGAAATGGGTGAGGGTTTGAAAATTCTGAGCTTATCGAATTGTGAATTCGATCAAGTCTTCCCACACTTTGAATCAGACTTTATGTTTGGTGAATTGTGTAACAAATCGACAATGCTGAGAGGAGATTGTAGTGTTTCCTTTTGACGTTGAGCATTGAGGCTGCAGATGAAATTTGATGGTATAGTATCGCGGGAGGAGGAAGAGAGTTGAGATCTGGTCTTGGCTCTTTCTTCCCACAGCGCAAGCCGTCTTGGAGACCCCAACATCATTGCAGGCTAACGCATGGACAAAGACGTTGACAACAATGTGTACATGGATGCCGCGACTGTTATATACAACCACGCGGCCAACATACATCAATAAATGATACAAGGTAGCCTAAACGATTTTATTGGTAATGTTAATGGTTACTAATATGTTTGTAATGCCATATTATATGACATAGCTTTTCATAATTGTGTTCAAAGGAGATAAGTCTTTCCTGGCAATTTTCTTTGTTTTTTAAATATTGGAAAAGTTTACAAAAAAAAGATTTTTATATTTGTTTCCGAAAGAGAAGTTCAGTTATATTATTCTGTGAAGTGAATTTGGGATTGAGTTTGCAAAGAAGAGCCATCCAGGCTCATCACAGAGTGTTCTAAAAGAGATTGAAGAGCTCTCTTTCAGGCATCCTGGATTGAATACAAATTTATGAAATATTGGAGAATACTTCTTCAAGGGTTTGTGAGGAAGAAATCCCTCATGAATGACATTCTCTGTGCTTTTCAAAGACACAATCAGGAGGATGTTTGCCCTCAGGAGTAAACTGGATTCAATAGAGACATGTACAAGAAAAGTATATAACAGATAAGTCTAACAACATTTTATTCATTTATTCATCATCAAGTACAACAGTATTCCATATATCATAATTTGCCTTCCTTACGAAAATGAGAATGTATACATATAGTGTCCGAAGGGATGCGAGGCGAACTGACGCGCCCGTGTAACTCCTTCGGATCGACTAACTGTCTAGCTACCCATTTACTGTACAACATCATCCCCTCCAAAAAGAAAGTCGTCTCCGGCGACTTAACAACAAAATGGAGATAATGCCGATTACATAAAAGAAATCAGCTAAGAGGAAGTGGAAGGGGGCATCCCTGGAACTAATGGTTGGGACGCCGAAGAGTTCAATTTCCGCCTCAACTGATACACCTGCTAGGTACGGATATCTAGATCCGCCTGTATCTGGGAGTTGGTCTTGACAACTTCCTTGAGCATGAGGGTAACCTCCTGTAGCTTGGTCTCCTTGTGACTGCACGCCTCCTTGGCCTGGACTAACTGGGCCTCAACTATACTCTTACCAGCATTGGCTGCCTCTTACTGTGCCAAGAGTGTTGCACGCTCCGTCTGCCAAGCACTCTGCTAAGCGGCTAACTGGGCAGCTATCTCCTCCCGAGATCTCTCTGCGGCCACCCGAGCCTTTTGTCTAGCCTCCTCTGTTTGCTGTGCCTCTAACACCGTCTGCACCAGCTGTCGACCCTTACCAATCACCGCCGTAAGAGAATCCATATATTCCTCTGAATCCTTGGCCAACATCGCATCTATCGAGTCTCCCTCATCTGCCTGAACTGTGGCTGCCTCTACATGTGCACTCTGCTCGTCACCTCCAGCACTATCCAACTCCCATCTGTCAACATGTATGTCCTCTCTCATGGGGGACTGAATGGAAGGTCCCCGTGTCACCGGTGCAAGAAACCGCTGTGCCAGGTAAGCGCTTGCGCGACCCATCATACTGGAAGACACCCCTGTCTGCATACTCCTACCCAAACTATTACCTCTGGAGTCCACTAAAAGGGAGTCATCAAAGGTAACCACTGCCTCCGACCCAATCAACTCCAGCCGCACCTGCTCTGACTCATCTCTTCCCTGTTGAAGGGTCCTCTCTACCCCGTCTTCCGCGTCTTTGCTTGCTAAGGCCGCGATCCTCGAAGGTGTGTCTGGTCTCTCAGTGTCGGCTACCGCCGTCTCAGTCGGCTCAGCTTGCATAGAAACCCTCTCTGTCGTGACAACTGGCGGAGTTAGCTCAATGGGTGTCTTGACTTGACCAAATATATATTAAAAAAAAAAAAAAAAAAAATATATATATATATATATATATTAAAATGCCGTACGACTTTATGGAAAACAGATGTATTGTCCGGTGCTTGACCGTACGGAAAACATTTGGGTGCTGCATACCGTCTGGTGCTTTTCCATACAATAGTATAAGACTGTACGACACTTCCCTTATTAAACTGCAGACACTGTACGGTGAAACAGAAACTTCATTATTTTCTTAGCCAAGGAGAGTTACGGACGGTACGGAAGACAACATCATTTCATTGTAAACCGTATGGACAACGAAAGGATTGGAGAAGAAAGGCATTCCGTATGGACAAACACCACAAAGTAGCATGCGGGCGTTTTTTTAAGGAAGGCTGTGCGGAGGGCATGAAATTTCAGAGATGGAATGTAAATAATTGAGGAGAGAAATTCCGTACGACGTTGAATAAAGTGACTGTTATTGACGGCATTACAATCGAACAAAAGAAACGGTTAAGGATTCAGCTGGCAAATGGAGTTGGAGAACATGGACAAGGAAGCTATGGTACTACCCTCGCGAGTGAAGGTTGTAGGCGCCATGGATGTTGGGAGCTCGAAAAAGAAAGCAACGGACTCAAAGGAGGTAGTGACTGTACACACCATCATTGGCTGACTTGGTAGCCGGAGGGCGATGGATGGCTTAGGCCCTCAAGGACGTGACTTCGGAGTTGCAGCGTCTTTTGACTTTTGTACAACAGGAGTGCCCGACTGCCTTTGGATAGTGTTTTGAGCAGGGGTTGTGGTCGACTGTGGAGACGCTTGAGATGCTAAAGGCGTGGTCTCTTCCTGTGCCAGTAACAAAGAGTGAGGTCCAGGGCCTGATTCGCCAAATAGAGCAGGCCTTTCGTTAGGGTTACTATGTCTCGGCTAGACCAAAGACTGCATTGGTGGCTTCAAAGAGAGCTCGGGAGGAGTTGGCTACCAGATTGGCAGTAGTGGAGCAAGACTTAGCCCAGAGGACACAAGAGATGGAAGTGGAGTAGGCATCACGAGTGGCCTTGGAAGATAAACTGGTAAGGGAGACAGAGACATTTGAGCAGCGGTTAGCTGCAGCTACTTCCGAGAGACAGATTGTGGAGGCTAGTTTAGTCCGCGCCCAGAAGGAGGCCGAGGAGCAACAATAGGACCTTCAGGAGGCTGCAGTGATGGTCGCCCAGCCTCTTTAGGGACGCTTCCTTAGCCCCCTACTTCTACTTCTTAGTCGTCAATTTTGTATTTGCTATTATTCCCTTAGTGTTGATGACGTCTCATACATTTTGTATGTTGTCGTCCGGAGACGACTTTCTTTTTGGGGGGGATGATGTTGTCCGGTAAATTGGGTAGTTAAAGGGTTGGTCCGTCTGAGGGAGTTACACGGATGCGACGGTTCGCCTTGCATCCCCTCGGGCACTATATGTATGTATTTCTCTCTTAAGTAAGCATGTTCGGATGATGATATAGGAAATACCTTTGTACATGGTGATGAATCAATGAATATAATGCTGTTATACTTTCTCTGTTAAAACCTTGCTTGGTGTATGTCTCAGTTAAATTCTGTTTACCCCTGAGGGCAAACAGAGGATTGGTAAGGGCATATTATGAGGTAATTCCATTTGAGATATTTATTGGTTTCATTTATCAATACATAGTTGCCAGGACAGTTCGATATGAGGAGTTTGAGCTGTGTTTGTGTCTACCTTGCTGAAAACAAGTTGCTGGAGATATTTTGCATCATTTGGAAAGAGTAATACATGCTGTACATGTCTGGAATAGCCCAGAAGTGAGCCGCTTCAGCTGGGAAGAAGATTATGGGGACCTGACAAGTCTGAGATCCCCACAAACAGTGACATCCCAGGTCTGCAGTCAGTAATACTCAATGGCATGAGTCTGAAATCACTTTATACTGGGCCGTACATGTCAGAAGGAGCTGAAGGAGGGTGCTGTACAGATCTGCTATTGTTTAAGGTGCCGTACACGCCCATTTGGTGGTCGTACCAGGTTTGTAGTTGAGATTTGGTCAGCATTTGTGGTAGGCAATTTCTTACTATCACTGTTTGAGGCTTGAGCAGTATTGAGCACTGTAAATGAAATGTTGAGTATTAATGAAATACAATATATGGGCATTGTATTCAGTATTGGAAAACTAATGTAAATTTGCATATTGTCCTTTGAGAGGATCTAGTGTATTAAGTTCTTCTAAATCTGTTTGTTATTATTATCATTGACTTAGTGGATGCAATATAGAATTTGCTTGGTTTAATTGATCTGATATCAACTTGCAACTGCAAACTAAAAGAAAAGTGAGACAGACTAGCTATAAGGGCAGACCCTTACAGACAACAGGGTATTTGGTATCGTGTAATTTAATATTGACCTTTGATCAAAGGTCAAGCAAAGTAATTCTTAAACATTGACAAGAATGATTGCTTAATTCTTGAGATGGGATATTAGATGGATTGTTTTAGAAAACCAGTCAGAAGTGGTTGAATTAACATGATAAAAGTTATTAACACAGAGTTTTGGATTTGAAGTGGTTTTAGAAAGACCATATAAGCTCATAGTTTTTTTGTAAAGTCCTCAATCAGATAACCCTAGGAAATAGCTGATTTTTCAAACAATGTACAAGTTGAAATGGTGAACAAATCCCAAGTCCAATTGTAGATGCTAAAACCCTACAAAGACCAATGTTGATTAATAATATCTGATAATTGTAAACCATTATCAATCAAATATGCAACTCCAATCATGAATTCAAACCCTTACATGGTCACATAGATTCTCAAATGCAATATTAATTAGCTACACCAATAGATCTGAGATTTTTGTGTCGAAATACTCAAGTGTGATAGCTGATTTATAATCAATTTTTTATGAACAACAAATATATACTCTAGGATAATTATTATGCTCAGATCTGATCCATGACAGCTGAAAACCAGAATATCAAACACTTGCAGTCTCCAAACTATCTGCAATTTTGCAACTTAATCAGAAGTTACTATCAAGTACAATAGGACAATGTGCTCAAGTTTCAACATTTGTACAAATGCCAGAATGACTTCCAAGGGGCAGTCATTAAAATATATGGCGGCTAGGGCATCAAAAACCCATGCTATAAATGCTGTAATCTCCTGACAAGGACTGCAACTAGCTGTCGAGGAAAGAATGATGTTCAAGTGCCTGGAAACATGAATTTCAGCTAAGCCAATGGTTGGAATCCCTTACAATTAACAACAAAACTCAAAACCCTAGTTGCCTTGATGATGATGGTTGGGAAAAGACCAAAAACAACAGATACAATAGCTTATATGTTTTACAACAATTGCATAGTACTCCAAACCCTCAAGTTAGCACCAAGGGTGGATGGAAACAGAAATCATATGCTAGGTGCAGTCATTAGTAGGGATAAAAATGATGAAAAATGGCTGGAACATCAATAATAATCCAATAGGGGAACAGTGCTAGGATGATAAAAAACAGCAATACCTAATGTAAGTCAAGTGGTCCAACATGAACACCAAAAGATTTATTTGCAAATGCCCAATCTTCAACAAATAATTTAGCACAATTGTGACTACCATATGGAATCATCTCCAAGGGATAAGAGGGTGATTGCCTTTGAATTCAAGTCTGAAAACCAAGAGGGATTTTCATCGTCAAGGTCTCCTACTCCAAGGCTTTTGTTCTTGAATGCTTCAAAATCCGAATTGGAAGAAAAAGTGAAATATCAAAATTGGATCCTTTGCATTGAGTTGTGATCTCCTTTCTATAGGCACCCCCTTTGGGCATCTATTTCATTTCATTTTAATTTTTTTCTTCCAAAAACCTAAAAATACTTCTAAATTGCATCCAAAAGATCCTTTTGAATTACATTCTGAATAGTGTTGAAAACACTTATTTAAATTCTACATAGGTCTTATAATAATATTGAAGTTGTCCCTTTGTAATTTCTTTTAACATCTTGTATTGCAGAGAGACATTTTCTATGGAGCTTGAAGTTATGCTTCTGGATGTCTTAAGACTTCTCTGCCAAGTTTTTAACTTTTTTTTATAGAATTCTTGACGTTTTTGTTAATTTTTTTAAAGTGGTGAAGTGCAATGGGAAGCTGAGTTAGGAGGCCGAGTTGAATGTACTGCTGCTGTTACAGATGACTTTACTCAGGTGCATCAATACTGAAATGCTTTCAATTAAACAATCTGGTTCTCTGTTGTATATGTTTCATGAGTTTCATAATAAATTACTCATAGGGGCACCTATATCATAAGACTTTAAACAGAGGTTGGAGTCCAGTTTTATACATTCACCTTTCAGCAAGTAAATATTTATAATTGATCACAGGTGGTGGTTGGGTGTTACAATGGTGCAATATATTTTCTGGCATTTCTTACTGGAAAAATCATTTGGAGCTTTCAGACAGATGGTGAGGTAGTTTTTTCTGTGGTTTTACCCCTTTTTTTAATCTTTTTTGTTGATATTAGTTTTATAAATGTAGTTTTATCTTGCAATAAAGAATATTCAATTATGTGCTCCTGTGAAATTATGTAGGGCCAGATGTATATTTATAATTTGGATCCAACAATATGACTATAATGTTAATTGATCAATGATTCCTTTTCTTGTAAGTGAAAAAAACAAAAAATTGACATCAGTATATTAGTCTATAACGGAATGATGAAATAATAATGTAATCAAAGAAAAACATGTTGGCTAAATATTTTGTAAGTAGTCGTAGACACTCTACTTTCAAAATGCGATATTTAGACATAGTATGTGAGAACTAATCTCTCCTCTCAACTTAGGGGAGGCGCCCTTCTTATTGCTGCTAATTCAACTAGAACTTAACAAGAAATTCAAATTTAATTTAAAATTGGGTGTTTCACATATCACTTCCTCTTTGTTTAAGAAGGATTTCACTTTCATAAATATGCACTCTACAAATTGGAGACATTTTACAATTTCACTTCTAAGTACTTGTTGGAGCAATAATACCAATAATCTCAAAATTAACCGAAAGATTAATTATTAAGCGTACTAGTTGACTATAGTATAGACTAGTGAATATATATATAAGCTCACAGATTTATTCACTGTCCTAAAATGTTTTAAACTATGAAGCAGCAATATGATAAGCACATAGACTTTAACACATGAAACTTCCTTTCTACTTCTAGTATCACTATGAACCACAACTCAAAGTCTATGCATTCACTTCTAATTAACTCAAATTGATAATTACAGCACAAAGTCTGTACAAAATTAGATTTAAAGCTCACCTTATAACAACACAAACAACTCCACAACTTTCTTAATAAATCCAAGATAATACCACTTTTGTGACGTAAGAACACAACAATGATATTACAAGTCCCCCCAACTCAAAGATTGAAAACACTCGCTCTTTTATTTACTTAGAAATCAGCTTTACCCTATTGGCTAAATATTTTGCAAGTCACTAAGACTACAACTTGCAAAACGTGTACTTTAGGCAGCAGTATGTGAGATTTCTCTCTCCTCTCAGCAATAGGGGAGGCTCCCTTCTTACCGCAGGTGGCTT
>MU228286.1:1053360-1080865 GCA_018584345.1 Thuja plicata | reverse complement strand
ATAATAATAACAACCAATGATTTACATATTTAGAAGATCTTTTATAAATCTCGTCGTTTTTATTATAAAAATAAATTTCTATCGACAATATACGCATACGTAATTGACAATATAGGCATACATAATTTTTTTTTTTTTTTAGAAATTTATTTAAAATGCTTAAAGAACTTAAAATGTTTGTATACGTCTTAGAATTTTAACAATTTGATATGCGGATTCAATTCAGAATCGCGCTATCATTAACATTCCTAAGCAAAACTTCGCAGAGTGGTGCAAAGTTTTAAAATAGAGTTTTAAATCTATTACTTATACAAAATAAGCTTATACTTTAGGCGATTGACCATAAAAGATCTTTCTTATATTGACATTGGAAGACACGGAAAACTGCTCATGACACTACTGAAAAACCCAAGACGCCACTCAAAACTGGAAACCAGAAAACAAGACGCAAAACGA
Source organism: Thuja plicata (assembly GCA_018584345.1). Lineage (NCBI taxonomy): Eukaryota > Viridiplantae > Streptophyta > Pinopsida > Cupressales > Cupressaceae > Thuja > Thuja plicata. Next base: position 1,080,409 of record MU228286.1, on the reverse strand, counting down.
AAAAGGGATAAACAAGAAAGGACTTGATGTTTAGTTAGGAAAAAGAACAATCAAAATCAAGGGATGACTGATTCCATTCGAATAATATCCTTTCCGTAACATCGACACGCTTAGAGAAAAACTCCTGGCAATCAACTAAGAATTGCGTAGGGTTGCCCCAATTTTGGGGAATGCAAAATTGAGGACAACATACCCAAATTAAAGAAAAGTTTGTATTTGCACAATGGCAGCAGAGTTTTCTTGTAATGCATAAAGATAAAAATTACAATGAGGCTCCCTCCTATATATATGAGGGCCTGAGAGAAAAAGGTGGGAGAAGTCCAACTAATTTTGACTTTTTCCACAACTAACTATGACTTATTCAAATTACAGTCTTAATCTATCTTTACATGCAATTTGTTTACATGCAATACAAGTTCCAAGTTACATGTAATTTGTTGAAAATAAATTACAAGTGCATAATTGGAAAACTATTCTTAAGTGTCCGACAAGACACGACTCTATTTACATCACCCTTTGTCAATTTCCTTATGCTGCTATAGGATGCTCTGTCTTGAAGTAATCAGGTTTGGTGGAAGCATCTTGAACCGAAATAGGAACTTGCACCCTTCATTGTTTTGCATCATGATGGCCTTTGTTGGGAAATCATCTTTCGATTGTTTCATGACCATTTCAGTCTTGAAAGCATTCTATGCTCTCAATCATTCCATCACCTTTCCACATTCTTGTCTGGCTCTTGTCATGTTCTTCTAGCTTCGTGTCCTCCAGTCTTGGAGTCTTCTTGCAAAATAAGGCCAATCCCTTGATTTGTTGATTGGGTAGATCATATGTGCAAACAGGAGAAACCATGGAATGTTCTTCAAGAGAAGAAAGTTGCAAAGCATAGAAACCACATATGGGAAGAACATAGGAATTTCCTTCACAAATGGGAAGATCTTGTTGCACTTTACATATGCAGGGGAAGAACTTGCACTTGAAATCAGGTCTTAAAAACCCAATTTCAAGTTATTTTCAATCCATCCAGGACCACATCCGTATTTGGGAAGATCAACTGCAACTTTTGAGAAGAACCTTATATTGGGAAGAACTTTATATTTTATCAATGTAAAATATGCCTCTTAAGGCCAATTTCGGGTCTTGGAAGATCCAATACAAATTCGGGAAGGACATGGGAAGAACTCATCCATTATTGTGGTAGAACTTTTTGCAATAATGTTTCCAAAACCTGAAATTATCAATATAATTGAATAATTTGAAGCTTAGGAAGAGCATTGCAACTTTTGGAAGAACTTTCATGTCACTTGCAACACAAATTACCGTATTGAGGGGAAAAACATGGGAAGATCACATATGCCATGGGAAGAGCCAGCTTTGGGAAGATCTTTCTTTGCAACTTGAACTTGCAACATTTGAGGGGAAAATCTTATTCGCTGCAGCTTGCAAATGAGGTGAACTGCTTGTAATCATTATTTTTACACAACTTGCAATGTGTGAGCAAGGAACCTTATTGCAGCCTTTTGGGAACATATGATAGCAGCGTAAAGAGCATTTTTTCTGCAGCTGAACAAGGTATAATGGCAACACGAGGTATTTGAGGGATGTGCATCATAGGTTTCATGTTTGCATTATGAAGGTTTTGTTTGAAAAGTTTTGTTTCATGGTATGTGGACAGAACTATGAGTTTTTATGACGATAGCTCAAAATATCTGCTGCTATGAACATGTGAATGTACCTAGAGTTGCATTCTTGGTATCATTTCCCTTTGAACATTTGTACTTTTTCTTTGGAAGCTCATAATGTGGGAGAACTACAACGTTTGAACATCATTTTGAAGACTTGTTTCATATCTGCAGACCCTTGTATCTCCAAATGGGTGATATTTTATGATGCCTTATGAAGCCATAAAAGCACTCTTCAAAGAAATGGATTTAAAACCAAACAGTGTATGTATGGACACACAAATCAAAATAAACACACATACTTTAAGCAAAACCCACATGAAATGAAGAAAATCTTTAACCTTACAAAATAGCTATGTGAAAAGAGAAACCACGTTTTTGCAAAGAAAAAGAACAAAAACTGCAAACAAATATCAAAAGAAACCTAAACTACTTCATATCAAAACGTTTTTAGTAAAAAACGTACCTGGAACAACCCAGAAAGTGGCGACTTATGAAGCTTGATGGTTGTAGAAATGTAAGGAAGAAAAATGTTCAAATGCCTCCAAATGCACAAAATGATCTTGAAAACTTTACAAATGGTAGAGAAATCCTCCCAATCGAATTTATAAAAGGACTCTGAAGAATTCAAAAGCCAAATGCAAATGAAAGACACTAGTATTAATGGAATCTTCAGTTCTAGACTCTTTGGGAAGACAAATGGCGAGTTGCAGGAGATCAAACACACATGAGAGTCTAGTGTGGGCTTTGTAAAATTGATTGCAAGCTCATTTTGCCTTAAAAATGGCTTCAATTCAGGTTTCATGGCCTTAGATTCAAGCCGAAATCAAGGGTTTTGACAGTGTTAAAACCATGTGAAAGGCCCGAGAAACACCAAACGTATGTGATTTCGGGTTCTGGAAAACACTTCACAAGTTTTTAAAATACTTGTAATATAAGTTTTGGAAGTCAATGAGGCATGTTGGGTTTTACAAAGTTGACTACATGCCTTTGCCAATTTGTATGTTATTTGCCAAGGCAAATAAAAGACCCGATTTTTACTTGAAAATATTTCATTTATTACAATGTGCCTTAGATTGGGCTTTAAAAAGCTTTTTACAAGTTTATTAAACTTGTAATATATGCCTTGAATGCCAATTTCAAAGTCTTATAAAGGAAAATGGGATTTTTAAAAGCTCTTTACAAGTTCATAAAACTTGTAATTTAAACTCCAAAGCCGACTCTCCTATATATAAACTTAATAAAAGGCAAAGGGGAAGTACTTCGGGATTTCTAAAATAATATATTACACAATATATTTATATTAATATTCTTGCAATGAAAAATATTTTTTTCAAAATTTAAGACCTCATCGCATCTATATTTACATATAATATTATATGCAATATATTAATAAAAACTTAAAAACAAAAATAAATTAAAACAAAAAATAAAACTAGAGTTTAACGGCTAAAGACTATAAAGCGATAACGTTAATAAAAATAAAAAGTTTTATATTTAAAAACATATTACAAACGAACTTAGAGCATAAAACCATGTCGTATTTAATCGAATTACGATTAAATTTTGGCGGGGTTGTCGACAAGACAACAATAAATGATGATTTAATAGCTTCAAATGAGTTTGCACAATTAGATGAAGATCAATATATCAAAAAAATAAGTAGATACAAAATGACAAGCTCCTGGAAAGACAAAAACATGGGGTAGTGTTAGTCTTTATATGCTGAAGGAAGAAAAGTAGAATTTGGCTTCAAAGGCTCAAGCATCATATTAGAATTTCATACCAGGCATCCAGCGACAAAATATTTACAAATCAAAGGTTTCGTTTTCTAGAGATTAGCAAAACTATACCTTACTGAGCAACCTAATTTACTTACTGGGAAAAACACTAAGTTGCTGGTTCAAATTTGGGTTCCCATTTTGGTTCGAGAACCTGATTTGCCGGTATGGCAAAATTTTGAAATTGGGGTTTAGGGTTTGTTAGTGCAAAAACTAAGTAAAAATTAGATACATAATGTCCCCTTCTAGAATAAGCGAATTTTTTAATTTTTTCATTATGTTCTTGATTATAAACCCTGCAACCAGCAAGGGAACACAAGTACATACATACATCCAAATAGACTAATGACATTAGCTAGCCCAATGTATATAAATATAAAATACAACTTCCTATGCTATTATCACTCGTAAGAAAATTTACAGTGTAGGGATCAAGTCGTGATAAGTTTAGCCAAGCCAATCCCAGGCTAAGTCCAAGAGTGGAACTTTTGCCCCCTTGGCCTTGGTGGTAGGACTTAGACATCCACGCGAGGTGGTCTACTTAGTAGGACGCTTCCTTGCTTTCTATCTATGCTTCATCCCTTATAGTTGATTAGCTTAGCATGGTTAGAAAATCGTAGTGGGGTCCTCAACTTATCCAATCTAAGCCCAAGAGTGAGAATTTGACCCTCTTCAGCTTGGTGCCAGAACTTTGAAATCCACCAAGGTGGTCTTCAGCGATGGTAGCCTTATACCCTCTTACCTACATCTCCTATAGTTAATTAGCTCATCATAGTAGGAATGGCTAATAAATGCTGAATATGTGGAGATGTGTGCAAATGAGAAGAAATAACGATGGATAGGAATTAGGATATGAGACAAACGTAACTCGACTTTCACATGTCAATAACATTCCATCAAAAGGGCCCAAAACTAAATGGGAAATGACATGGCTATGCAAAAATCAATTTTACAGTATGTATATATAGTTATACAGTATACTGATACATATACATAAAATCCCTTTTAGCACGTAAGTAGATATTTTGATTTTCTTTTCTTGTTCTTCACCTTAACCTACTTTGCTTATTTACAGATATTAAAATGATTTCATTTCATTCTTTCTTAGTGCTGACGTCTTTGGAATTAGTTCTTGGGAACTCGTTGATGAGAAGCGGAATTTCAAAAAGAAGAGAACAATAAAATACAATAAAGGTTAACACAATTTGAAAGAAATGACCTAATCTGGCTTGTTGATTTTTAAACACTCCAATAAATAATATTTATGGTTATTAAAATTAAAGTAAAACAAGAATAATTGAAAAAGATTGAGACAATACAAATTCTCATTACATAAAATATGCAAACTCGAGAAGGCACTTGTCGCTTGTTTAGTGAACTATGCAAGCTAGTAACTTTCATGACGGTGATTGCCTTTATTTTTCTAGTGAATGGCTTGCTTTTCATTCTGTATATGCAGGTTTGGAGACCCTCACATTTAAGTGTTAATGTTTGTTCAAGGAATCAAGAACATTACTGTGATTGATTTGAGTATTGCATAACATTTCTTTTCTTGAAATTCTCATCATCTATCTGTGGATATTAATCAGTATCATGTTTTTCTTTCTTGGTAATGGAAGAATGGGTTTAAAAAGTAACGACAGATTTATGAGTGATCTTTAAGTTGTAAAGGTAAAAAATATTAAGACAAATGTTTAGTATCTGCAGCCAAATTGATATATTGATTGTTTTGCAGGTAAAATCACAGCCAATTCTCGATAAGTCAAGAGGTTTGATCTGGTACCTTTCATGTCCTTACTCATTTACTGCCAATTTTAGAGTCAATTCCGTAGGTTATTTCTGTTTTGTAGTTCCATGCTTTAATTTTTTTACAGTAAACAAATATTAAACCTCTCTTTTTTCTAGTTTGTTTGAGGTTTATACTGGAGGGTTCTATGCAATTTAGTATATTCATTGAAGATCATTTAAGAAGGAATTTTGGACTAACATGAGCACCGTACACTGTAGAAGTCTTTTTCTCCTAATCTGATCAGTCCAATGTTAACTGAAAGTCTCTATATTGCATATGAAATCTTATAACTAAATATAGCATTGGAATATTATGCTTGGGCCATAGAGAAGGTCATCAAGCACAAAACACAACTTGGTGGGTTATTGCACATGCAACCAAATATATAAGCTAGGTTGCAATTCAATTTTATTATTTTTATGCTTTTTAGACTGTTAAGTGTTTTTTTTTAAAAATATTTGCAGGTGTGGTTCACATGATCATAATGTATATGCACTAGATCCACAAAGTCAAAGTTGTGTCTTTAAATTGGCTTGTGGAGGTAGCATCTTTGGAGCTCCAGTTTATGATGTGGTATTTATTGGTCATTCATTTTTTCTCTCAATATTTTTATTCAGAACTATATAGTAACTCATACCTTTGTATATAAAATTAAGTCTTTGCTATTATTGACCTGATTTGTTGCAACATCAACCTGAAGAAACAGGAACAAGTTGTGTAGAATTTTGTGTTATAAATTGCATATACCAAGAGCATTTATAATTTTGAGACTGATTTATGATTTTCCTTTGCTCTGAATGGAGGAATCTTCTATAAAGTTGTTTTTTAATCGTTTGATGCAAAGCATTTGAAAAATGTTTGTTCAACATTTTAGAGGATACAACTTGGATAGTTCCATTGTTTTTCTGCCCATGTGGTACAGTTCTGTTTGTACGGCCATATGCTGCTATTGGTAAAATAAGGACAGAACGCACTGAAGATCTGCTCACTATGAATAAGCTGAGATTTTAAAAAATGAGGACTGAATGTCAACTGAAAACCCTAGGCACTGCTTTTGTTTGAAAATCTGGATTTTCTTAGTTATATCCTTTTTGAATGTGAAAAACCTACCATAACAAAATTTTTTGGTAGAGGTATGAATGCTGATCTATTTAAAGCAAGTACCTTTTAGTGATAATATAATGATTGTTGATTAATGTCAAATGCTCCTGCTGCACTTACTGGAGAGATTGGACATATTGATCTCTGCCATCTCCAAATTTCATATAGATCCTAGCTTCTGCTCTGTGTTAGGTGCTTCTGATATGATAGAAAATTCACCTGTTGTTCTTTGCTAAGACCCAGCTGTTATGTATGTGGAGCCTAATCAGACTCAGTTTCTTTCGGCACGGTTTCCCCCCAGACATATCTTTATCGGCCCCAAGCTCGGGGTCAAGGGGCAGAGCCCCTTGCGGGGTCTTGGGGCAGCGCCCTAGGCGGGGTCAAGGGGCAGAGCCCCTGATGGGGTCAAGGGGCAGCCAACAATGACTTATTAATATTGTAAAGGGTCGACCATTGATTTTCTATTAGTCGGAGTATTTTTTGCCCTAATTAGGTTAGGTCAAATGTGCTTGTGAAAAGGGCTTAGGGTTTCGAGATTTCATTGTATGAGGGATTTTTTTTCGTATCTTCTTGTGACGGTATTGAGTTGCAGGTTTCAGATTGTGATCGCTGGATAATAATAAAAATATTGGACTCACTGTTGGTGGACGTAGCCTAGGGATTGGGTGAACCACGTTAAATCTCTGTGTCATTTGTGTTCTCTTCCGTGTTTATATTTGCATTATTCTGCTTATTATTCTAACACCTATTGATGCAAGAATGAAGTCGTGCCTCTGCTGGCACTTATCTAAAGACTGTTCTGTTGATTATACACCCTACCCTAGTGCTTTGCCGTTCTAAAATATATTCAGGCACACTTACAACTGTTATTCTAAGCACCTTCTGTTGCCTAATTAGAGAATTAGTTTCTTCCTTTTGAATCTTATATTTAAAAACTGATCTCCCTTGGTTGCACCTTTATAAGGTGCAAATTTTGGAGACTATGACTACTCATGAAAGGCACTCTTTAAATAACATTGAATGGAATTATGCTTAAAAGTTAAAAATGTAGTCGGCCCCCTACTAAGCATGTGCCTGGTCATTATAAAAACTTTTTTTGGGTTCATCAGAAAATCTCCATGGAGACTGCCCCCCAAAATGGTGCAGTAGCAGAGTGCAAAAACCTATTTTCAAAATTCTACCTTTTTCTTCTGAGTCATGCACCAGGACACAAACTTGTGGAGTTTGACCCTTGACTTCGAAATCCCATTTTAATAATTGCATTTAAACACTGTCAGGCATGAGATTCATACTGGTTTTCTGTGGTTTTTCTGAAAACTGATATCTTCTGCCGTCATTAATAATTCATGCATGCCCAGGGTTTCTGCTTCTGCTTGACAATAAAAGGGTAATGCATGATTCTGACTGAATTTCTATCTGATTATATCTACTAGCATAGATTTTATGTGATTGAAAATCAAAATATATATGCTTCACAAAGGTGCTTCTCATGACACTGGCTGCAATTTTGACTAAAATTCATTAAAAGGTCCATATAACTCAATATTAGTCTTACTATAAATGTGCCATTTAATTTCAACATCTTCATTAGTAGAAAGTGTTCTTTTCTTGGGAAGATACTTTTGAAAACCCCATTCATTAATCTTGCAAGAAATATAAATAAAATAGGACAAGAACAATGCAAATGATGATGCCCAAGCTTCATATTATGAATCATAATTAGACGAATAGACAAGAGTATCTTGAAGCTTGAGACAAGGTGAAAAGCTTTGTATGGGTACAAACATTGGTTCTATTTGGGGACCATGACATACACTTGTTGCATAGGAGAACCATATAATGTATGGTTGATTAGTAGACTTGTGCTTTCTCCATTGGCCATAGGGTTAGACTATCTTTAAACTATCTAAGAAAGAAAGAAAGAAAGATTGAAAGATACATAGAAAGAAGGAAATCATATTAATGTTCATAGATGACCAACAGTTAGCTCAATGGGCTTTGAGTGTAATGTCCTCTTTCGTTAGAACTTAAAAAATAGGGACAATTGACTTGCAAAAATCAATTGCAAGAGACTTCTTTCCTCAAAGTCCCAAATAACATTAAAAATGGTATTAATTGAAGTAAGGGTAATAATCTATGATACAACTTCTAAATGCTTATGCTATACAATTGATAGGATATATGAGAACAATCATTGCTATCTTTGATTCAACAATTAGATATATGCAAGATGATTTGGTCTATATATCTACACTTAGTGCAATTCAACAATGATAATATTATTTCTGCCATCTCTGATGTGACTTAGGACAATTGTGCAAGGATGATCTTCAATATGAATTATCTTTCCAATCGCTTATAGCGATGGTTGAGTTGCTATTCCTAAATTGTCAATGTAAACTTGCAAATGTTCTCAATACTGCTACTGCTGTGTCTGATTTTGATCTTTGGACTTATGCAATTATCTTCCAAATATCGCTTATAACGATATGATGGTCTGTTGTTACTAATATAACGACATGGATATGCCATAGTCCGCAGACTTAGACTCAGAGTAGTTGGCAAGCCCAAAATTCTCAACTTGGCAAAAACTCGGCAAATATTTGACAAAAACTCCACAGAAACTTGGCAACTTAGAAAGTACTAAAAATTAAACTCTCTTAAATACATATTTAAAAAAAAAATTCAATTACAAAATGTATTAAACTAAAAATTGACATCTTTAAAGAGAAAATGCATGGTTTTATGGCAAAAACATGTGAAAAATGCATTTTCACTATTTTACCTGTGTCAACATATTTACCCACGTTTTTTGTGTCTATAAAAATGTGAGAGTTAAACTTGTGAAAACTTGCCCCCCAAAAAAATAGAGAGTACTCGCAGAGTTTGCAACCTATGAGATATGCAAATGTATATAATTGTATCACTCATAGTGATATGATGTTGTTTCTTATTTGACTTTATATGCTTGCAACCATAGTTGTGTTCTCTATGATATTGAACTTGTTCTATATGCAACCGGTTTTGACACTTGGCCAAATGCTCAATTATCTTGTATAAAGTTAATGTTTGTGTTACTTATCCCGATCAACTCCTCTCCACTGTTGTTGAACCCTTCAGCAAAAACAATATTTACAATCTTCTCCACCTCAACTCTTTTGGAGAACGCAAACTCCAACCAAGCATTTGACACAAACATTTGCTTATGATGAGGAATGACACCAAGAATGCTTTGCAATGTGAGGAAGTGGTTAGAAAATTGTCATTCCTGCTCACACAAGGTCCTTGCCATTTGTGTGTTTTCTCATCAAAGAGAGGACCAAAGTATGGTTGTAGATGAATTTGGTGACATTTTTAACATCTTCAACCACCCTTTTCACCTATCCAATCTTTCCAATGTCCTTGTAATGTCCCCTTTTGGGATGATATGGTTTATGATTGGATTAGCCTATTATTTGCCCTCGCAGGCTAAGACTGATGGTTAGAGGGCCCCAGGTGGCAGTGCAGGAGGTTTATTCCCATTCCAAAGGTCAGAAGTGTTTAGGATTGTTCTTTGTTTGGTTCAGTTTGACACACTTACTATCTATAGTAAGTGACTATTTTAGGAAAAATCAGGATTACTAATTATAGGAGGGCACCTGAATGGGCTATGTTTGTAGTGTCAATCCTTGGCACCATTGGGTTGATCAGATATTCAGGGACTAACTATTTATAGTAAGTGTCCTTGTCAGTAGAGTCCAGTATTTCTATATTTAGTAAGGCACCTGGACATGTGATTTCAGTTGGCATGGAGAAATAAGGTTTAATGCGCAAGTTATATCATTTAATTATTATTAAAGGCGACTTTAATTATAATTATTCATAAAAGGCATAATATAAAGTTTTTATGTGCATTTTATGTCCAATGAGGCCATGACCCTCAATTAAGTGACTTAAAGTACAATTAATAAATTATGTTTGGGAGCCCATTTATTGAAGCACTATATAAAGTCAAAAAGCAAATATAAAGTATGTTTTAAAACGATTATAAAAACATTTCTTTTGAGGGGTCATTTGTTAAAGCATTCAATGAAGTTGAAAAGAAAAGATTTTATATCATTTTAAAAGATTAAAAGGCACATGAAGGGGATTGACCTATTGGTGAAAAAGTATAAAATGCACAACAAAAGCAAAAAAGAACATCCATTCACTCATTTTTGACAATTGAAGACTTTGAAGTTTGTGTTTGTGCTCTTCTCATGGAGAAGTAGAAACCAGGGTTTGCTGGTATTGGCATTGAAGAATGGAGATTCTTCATTGTTTTAGCATTCTAAGTTTGTGAAAGACCAGCTGAAGTTTGCCTGTGAGATTGGCTTCATCGAAAAGTCAACATTGTGTTTCATTGGAGGTTATATTAAGGGTTTTGAAGAATATTTAATTGCTGATCGGAAGTTCGAGGATTAATTTTTGGAGAATACTTGTAGTCTGTACAATCTTCTATGCAAGACATTTTCTCTCTAGCTGAATCGACTTGTGTTTGGAGTTGAGAGTTGTTCTTTTTGGGGCGGCTAAGGGTCTGATATAAGTTTGCTGCATTTGTTTGTTGAAGAATTTATTTTTTTCTGATATTCATCCTTTTAGATGGTTTCAATGCATGTATTACTTGTGAGTTATTTAATTGTAACTCCTAGATTTTTTGGGTATTGTTGTTTTAGATAATTGGGTTTATTTAAAGAATTGGGTTGTCATTATATTGTGAAAATTCTGAGTATTCAAGCTGATATAAAAATATGGAATTTTCAGCTGTGTATTTTCAATGCAATTTTAGTTGAGTTGAAAAAAATTATTATTGCAATATCTTTTATTTGTTGCATTATATTGTCATGTCAAACATTGCAAATATTTTCATTCATTCATCAAAACAAATACAAAACAAGACAAAAAAATTGTATTTACAAGAATCCGCTTGGAGAGGGTTCTTCCAGTGGTATTAGAGTGGTTTCCTACCATCCTCAAGGGTTGGGGTTTCATATACAACCATAGTAGATTTGTCACCAGAGGATATGATGGGTGATAAAAGTGATGAAATGCTTAGCATGTTTGGGGAATATAATACTCTCCCTCAATATTTTAAGAAAGATTTATCTTTCTATTATTTCATGGACTTTCATCCAAGACTATGCAATAAGATTGGTTTGGTAAAGAGACAATATCATATGATAGCTCGTAATCTATTTGCAAGAAGAGAAGGGTCACGAAATGACAAGCAAATTGTATTTGGTGATAAGAAGGTGAAATTTGAGGAGGCAGTGGACATTAACAATGTCCAAGAAGTTGTTATCAGCATTGATAATAGTTCTGATTTTTATGACATCATTCTTAATGTTGAGCCTACTCATGAGATAGCAGCCATTCCATGTGTGAAAGATGGATGTATGGAGTTCTCTAGTGTTGACACTCAAGATTTGGGTGGTAGAAAATTAATTATGTTGTGCAGATTTAGGCCACAACAAGTCTGATGTTGCAAATCAGATCTTGGAAAATAAATCAAAAAATTCACTGGTTGGCAATGAGTCCCATGACTGGGTTATGGATGGACATGCAACTACTATGGAAGAAGCGTACAAAGACATTGTCAAATCAGCAGTTTCTACAGTGTCTTTTGAGCCATCCTATGAGGTACATAACAACAACACCTTTGATGTTGATGTGTGCAAAGTTGGTGGCACACATGTTGAAACTTATCAATCAGTGAGTGTTGTTGAATCGACCTCTTATCATAGTGCTGATTACAAACTAGAAAATTTGCATGATAATGATTTGTCACTAGGCCCTCATCATTTGATTGGTTAACTGAAGGTTAATGACAGTATGATTGCTACAACCTTAGCATTTTGATGTTTCTCGACAGATGTGGGCAACTTATGGTTGGAGTATTCCTGAAACTGATGGGCATTGTGATAGATGATTTTCTCTTGCAGAGTTTCAGGCACTTAGAGATGCATTGGGGATAATGAAAAATCATTACCTACAACTTTTATTAGATAGAGATCATCTTCTCATGCTTGATGGCATCTATTATGATGCTCTAAAGGGGAAGGAAGAGGAGTTTGATGAGCTCACCTCTGAGCTTGAGGTTACCATGGGTTCGTTGAAGAACACTCAATTGGCCCTTCAAGAGTCTAAGTTACAGATTGATGAGCTTACTGTGGAATTGAGTTTGATAGTCTTCACCATCTTCAGATATAGTTCCGGTTTCCATGGCAACAGTTGGTGGGGGTCATATATCCACGGATTATGGTTGTGAGAAGGTTAAGGATGTGGATACACCTATCACAGTTACAGGTGCAGTTGATACAAATGGGATGAGTGCATCTGTTGAGAGCAGTAGAGAACCACATGCTGCACCAGGTTCTGCTGTTGTTACATCCACCGCAGGTGTTGTTAGTGATGAGTCAGATGACGGGGATTATATTCATAACTATGACAGTCAACCATTGATTGAGGTTGGAGCTTTTTAACGTGACTGCATAGGGAGTACTCATCACTTCTTTCCTGATCCACACTCAGAGGATTTGATGATGCATCAGTGTGGATTGGCTTTGAGGTTTTACCATCCTTTGTGGGATGGGTACTCACCATCTTCATTAGATGGAAGCAGTAGTTGCAAGTATTCGACTCCATCTTTGGTGGGGAATTACTTGCAGAGACAACACATCCATGGGAGTCTAGCAGAGGTTGGAGATAGTTGTGGTGTTGCAGATACCTTCAGTGATTCGTACCACAGAAGATGGATGTGAGTTTAGTGTGCTTTGGGACCCGAGTGATGACAGGGTTAGCATTGTAGTTTGGGTGGGTCCCATTGATTGGCTTTACCTTTTTTGGCACGGTGAAGTTGAGTTCGGAGTTGAGAAACAAAAGTCTGAGGATGTTCTTCTTGGTAGGGTTCTATTTGGAGTTTGGGATCCTTCCAGTGCATCGGGATTTTAGACAGAGATCACTGGGGAGTTTTTAGGTGTTTGTACAGTGAGGAGTGCTTGCAGTTTTACTTTTGATACTCATGTGCATGACCCCTTTTCGATGCATAGTTCAGATGTGCATGTGTTAAATAACGCAAATGATAGTTCACCTTGCGCAGTTTTGAGAATTAAACTTTGTCAACCTTTTGAGTTGCTTCCCTTTGAGTTGTCTCCTCCTGCGACACCAATTGTTGGTATTGATTTAGTTCAACAGGTATTGTTAGTTATTTCGGTGTTGGTGTTACAGGAGCTAGTTGGTATCAACATGGACTTTACACAATTCTTCCCTTGGGACCCAGGTGGACTAGTGTGTTATTTTATTTTTGAGATTGCTTGGGGACAAGCAATTTCAGGGAGGGCGGACTGTAATGTCCCCTTTTAGGGATGATATGGTTTATGATTGGATTAGCTTATTATTGACCCTTGTAGGCTAAGACTGATGGTTAGAGGGTCCCATTTGGCAGTGCATGAGGCTTATTCCCATTCTGGAGGTCAAAATTGTTCAGGATTGCTCTTCGTTTGGTTCAGTTTGGCACACTTACTATTTATAGTGACTATTTCAAAAAAATCAAGATTACTAATTATAGAAGGGCACTTGAAAGAGCTATGTTTGCAGTGTCGATCCCTTGCACCATTGGGTTGATCATATATTTAGGGACTAACTATTTATAGTAAGTTACCTTGTCGGTAGAGTCGAGTATTTCTATATTTAATAAGGCACCTGGACATGTGATTTTATTGTTGATCCCTGATTTCAGTTGGCATGGAGAAATAAGGTTTAATGCACAAGTTATATCATTTAATTATTATTAAAGGTGACTTTAATAATAATTATTCATGAAAGGCATAATATAAAGTTTTTATGTGCACTTTATGTCCAATGGGGCCATGACCCTCAATTAAGTGACTTAAAGTACAATTTATAAATTATGTTTGGGAGCCCATTTATTGATGCACTATATAAAGTCAAAAAGCAAATATAAAGTATGTTTTAAAACGATTAAAAAATATTTCTTTTGAGGGGTCATTTGTTAAAGCATCCAATGAAGTTTAAAAGAAAATATTTTATATCATTTTAAATGATTAAAGACACATGAAGGGGATCGATCTATTGGTGAAAAAGTATAATAGGCACAACAAAAGAAAAAAAAAACATTCATTCACTCATTTTTGAAAATTGAAGACTGTGAAGTTTGTGCTTGTGCTCTTCTCATGGAGAAGTAGAAACCAGGGTTTGCTGGTATTGGCATTGGAGAAAGGAGATTCTTCATTGTTTTAGCATTCTAAGGTTGTGAAAGACCAACTGAAGTTTCCCTGTGAGAGTGGCTTCATCCAAAAGTCAACATTGTTTTTCATTGGAGGTTATATTAAGGGTTTTGAAGAATATTTAATTGTCGATCAGAAGTTTGAGGATTAATTTTTGGAGAATACTTGTTGGCCGTACAATCTTCTATGCAAGACATTTTCTCTGTGGCTGAATAAACTTGTGTTTGGAGCTGAGAGTTGTTCTTTTTGGGGCGGCTAATGGTCTGATATAAGTTTACTGCATTTGTTTGTTGCAGAATTCATCTGCTGCTAATATTCATCCTTTCAGAGGCTTTTAAGCCGAGTTACCGGATTCGCCCCTGGATCTGGGAATTCCTAGTTTGATTCTCTCAAAAGTCTGGTCCTTGTCAAATTCTGTCAAAAGTCTGTCGGAAGGACCGAATTTCGCTGGAAATTCTCTGAGAGGAACCCTGACAAAATTTCAGACGACTTTTGGGCGACTTTGGTTTCAAGCAGAAGAACCCTGACAAAATGTAGGAGAATTTGGTCGAAAAACACCTTTTGTTGACTTTTTCAAATTTTTTTTTCCAAATTAGACTCAGAATTAGATTCAAGCACATAATTAGATTCAAATTACTAATCATATTTAATTTGAATTAAATGCTACTTGAGAAGAATAATCAGGATGTATAAAAGTGCCACGCATCTTTTATGGAATGTATGTAATACACCATACTTCGTGCATATAGCCTAACATGTATAGAAAACTTTGGATCGAACAAAATCTAAAGAGATCTTCACTGTGGATAATTTTGGATCCAAAGCCTGCTTTCTTGGCTTCATCCAGTTTGATCCAAAGCTGCTTTCTCTGAATCATCCAGTTTGATAATTAATGTGTGAAGCTTACAATATGGCAACAATCACAACCTTGGCCTTACAGGCCTATAGTGTTACTTTTTTTCCTTCTAATTTGCAACAACAAAATGATGGTGATTCACTTGATGGTTTTTGATGATATTTGATCAGTGATGGATGATTATTAATGTTGACATTATTGTTTTTGAACTGAAACATTGATATGGTGGTGTATTTCGCTATTTTGCTTTAATATTGGCATAGTGGTATATATATATATATATATAACATATATTATTGCAAAACGAATCCAAACCCAACCCAAAAAAAATTTGAACAAATTTCGAACCGTACCTGAATCCGAACCAGCAACTTAGATTGCAAATATAAACAATGCTCGACTATATAAGATTTACAAAAACGCAACCACAAATAGAAACAAGGCATCATGGAACACGACAAACATACCTGGTTTCAAAACACAAAAATATGTGCATGAAGTTGCTTAAACTGTAGTGTCTAATAAGTGCTAAGTATTTCGATCAATGAAGGAACAAATTTCAAACTTAACAAATTGCTTATGAAAGGGAAAGGCTCGGCGTTTTTAATAAACTCAGCGTTTCATTAAATGAAGTATTATATGTGGTCGGGGTTTAAAACCCCGACCATATATAATACTACATGCACTAGATTATGTGATGGTCTATAAAAGGCTCGAACACAATCTAAGTCGAACTTTTAGTCCTTTTTACATGTTGAATTGCATGTAATATAATATGCAAAAACATTTAAAAGGTCCACTTCTTTGACTATTTCGGGGATTTTTTTAATGTGTTTTGCATTACATTGTATGTATCTAAACATGAAACAACCTTTAAAAGGTGTGATTTAAGCATTTCGAGATTTTTATAAGGCATCATGTGATGTCCCCAAATTTTATTAAAGCAACTTAATTAATTATGTGGTCCCAAAATTTAAATAATATCATAAAGGACTGCCCAAGTAATAAAATGATAAATAAAGTATGTCGGCTATTTTGTAGCCCTTCAGGAAACTTCTTGGAGGCCTTTATAAGGCGATTGTTGGCACCGTAGGTAGCATGTCATGGAATATATGTTTTCTTTGTACTTCTAGAAGCTGAAGGCTGAAGGTGGTTTGTACGCAGTTTCAGAGGTGGAAGACCCTCCCTATTACTTCTGGGCGCAATATATATACAAGCCTCAACACCTATGAAGAAGACCCCGAATATCATGTATGGGTGACGGCTAACAATCTCTAGCACAAGCCACGGCTGGAGTCAAGGTAGAAGGTGACGCCCAGCAGCAAATCACGTCAACACCTGTTAATCGCAGCAATCCCTCACGCCAGTCAAATTGTAACAACCAATACAAGCTGTTCAATGATGTCTTGAATCTTCTCAGGCAGAGACGTAAAGTCTGAATCTTTATGAAGCCACGAACTGAATAAGAACATTCACAATTCGCTGATATGGGAATCAGTCCAAAGTGATAATTAACTACAATGAATTACCAATTCATCCAGCATCTTACGAAACCCTTATCTCCTCCATTCAATAGCCAGCAAAGTTCACAAGTTTTAATAAAATCATGAATGATACTATGAAGGTTTTTGAAATGGCTCTATAAAGGATGAAACTTCTCCATGAAGGCTCGAAAACAAGTCTTTTTCTTGACTCCATTCATAACTTAAGCTCCAAACTTATGATATAAGAATTTGAATAAACAAGCTTATCATATTCAAATAATAATAACCTTCATTAATATTTAAGTCCAAACCCAAAGTAAAAGGGTATCAATAAATAATAATGATTTGACTTAAATAAATAAATTCCACGATATAATTAATTAAGCATGGTTTAATTAATTAATAATATAATCAACCCAAGCCAATCCAACTGCTCTGCTCTGTCAAACCAACTGAACGGACACCTTGCCATAAATGGAAACTGGCAGAAGGAGACTTACTATAAATAGTAAGTTCTGACCAAGAGACCCTCAAATCCAATCATTAGCCCACGAGGGTCGCAATGATGGGCTAATAAACATGTCCCCCAGATACCTGCTAAATCGGGGACATCACACGTGACTTGCAGGGACTTACAGTTACATGGGAAGTGGCAGTGTGCGAAGAGATTGTTGTAGCAACAACTTCCACTTTATTAGATGAGCCATTTGTTGAGGTGCTTAGTAGCAGTATCTTGGTTGTTGATGTGTGCAGAGATGATAGCACACATGATGCTACTTGTCATGAGTTGAACGATGTTGATACAACCTCATATCACAGTGCAGATTGTGGGTCAGAGCTTGCATGGGAGTCATGATTTTTAGAGACATCATTTGGTTGGTTAACTAAAGTTGAATGACAGTAAGATTGCCACAACCATTGAGCATTTTGATGTTGCTCGTCATATGTTAGCTATATTTTGTTGGGGTACTTGTATGTCAGATGAGCATGGTGATAGTGGCCTTTCCCTTGCAGAGTTCCATTCACTACGAGAATCTATCGAGATAATGAAACATAATTACTTGTAGTTACTTGCTGATAGGGACTATCTTCTCGAGTGGGGTTGTATTTGCTATGATGCGCTGAGCGGAAAGAAAGAGGAGGTAGATGAGCTCACTCATGAGTTAGGGGTGGCTATACATTCTTTGGAGAGCACCTAGTTCGTCCTTCAGGAGTCATAGTCATGGTTAGATGAGGTCACCGTGGAGTTGTGCCGAGCACAACCTTCACCATTTGCAATTACAGTACAATTTCCCACAGTGGCAATTGGTGATGATTTGATATCCACTAGTTCTAGTGAGGATGTGGCTACATCCATTGCTGATACAGGTGTGGTAGTCCCAGCTGGGACGAGTACTTTGGTTGAGAGTAGTAGAGAGCCACTCATTATATCAGGTTCTCCTGAGGTTAGTACTATGTCAGAGGATGCAGGTCAGATTATTGATAGCTCTGGTGTGGCAGTGGTGGATTCTCCAAAGAGTTGTGTGTTAGTAGACGACACTACTCCATCATCTTCACAGGGGACTTGCACAGTGTTATCTGGTTGGGAGTATGGATCTCATGCTGATTTGTTTCCCTCCCCTGGAAGCAAATTAGTTACTTCATCTCATGCAGTTGATGGTGGTGGACAACTTGTTGTGCCACAGAGTCAAAGTGATCAGCTGAGGGTTGCAGGAGAATAGGTTGATTCTGCCTCATTTTGTTTCTACTGCACATATTCGTTTATTGAGTACTTGCTTGAGAGTTCGAAATTTTAGGAGGGGGTCCATTTGGAGTGACTGAGGCTACTCTCATCCGAGGTTCTCGCGACAGTCAATGTTTTGTTGGAGCAATTGTAGAAACTCTGACTACAATGCTTCCTCACAGAGATTTTGTGGTTGGGTTTGTAGAGAGGGTTACTAGAGGCCTTGCCCAATCAGCTGTTCGGGGTCAGAGATTGGAGCCATCTTCTGATTCTCGAGTTGTTAGTGATGAGCCATTGACAAAGATCAAAGCCTTTTACCATAACTACACAGTGAGGAGTGCTCATCATTCCTCTTTTGATCCGCATTCAGAGGACTTGGTGTTGCGTCGATGTGGATTGGCTCCAGGATTATTCTATCCTTTGTGGGATGGGTATTCACCATATTCAGTAGATGGATTAAGTAGTTGCAAGTTGGTGGGGGACAACTTGCAGAGTCTTCACATCCATGGCATCTTAGCAGAGCATGAAGATAGTAATTGTGATACAACCACCTTCATGAGTTCTTATCTCCACAGTACGGTTGGATTTCGCACCCATGGGGGATTGATAGACTGTAGAGGGAGGTTTGGTATAGTAGATGCTTCCAAATATTCTCACATCCTTTTGATGGATGGATGTGAGTTTCGTTTATTCTGGGATTACGGTGGAGGCAGAGTTAGCACTACAGGTTGGATGGGTCCCACTGGTTTGCTTCACCATAGCCAGCATGGTGATGTTGTGATTAGATTAGCATAGCAGAAGTCCATGGTTGTCCTCCTTAGCAGGCTTCTATTCAGGATATGGGATCAAGGTATATTTTGTTCGACACTCTCCAATGTGCAGTGGGATCCTTTGTGTGCATAGGGATTCCAGTCTGGGTTTGCAGGGGTGTATTGAAGTGTGTACATGGTGTGGATTACTTGCAGTCTCACTTTCGGTCCTCGTGTACATGATTTATTTTAGATGTATGGTTCAGTAGCACGTGTGATGGACAGTTTGTATGATAGCATATCTTGTGCCAAGTTTGGAAGCAATCAAGATCAGTGTTTTGAGTTGCTTCCGCTTGAGACTCTTACTCGAGTAAGACTTGATGGCAAGGATGAGTTGATTCAATAGGTTCAGTTCGATGTGCCAGTGTTACATGAGTTGTTTGGTGACAACAAGGACGTTGCATAGGTCTTCCCTTGGGATCCAGGTGGAGGATTTTATTTGTAGTTGAGATTGCTTGGGGACAAGCAATTTCAGGAGGGTCGGACCGTAATGCCCCCTTTTTAGCAGACTTGGATTTTGCAGGATTAGCCTATTTTTCTGACCCTTGTAGGTTGATGAGTTGGGATAGAGGGTTTCTTGAGGCTTGTATCGTCTCCAGAGTTCTGTGGTTTTCAGTTCTGGCCTTCGTTTGGTATTTCCAGGGCTCTGTTTGCGATACTTACTATTTATAGTAAGTCAGAGGTTGATCAAGAAGGGCCCTTTCTAATTTTAGTAAGGAAGTCATACGGACAAAGGATACAGTGGTTGACTCCCTAGTTCAGATTGCTCGTCAAAATAATGAGTATGTAATAAGATATTAATATTTTAATAGCCTTTAATGATGTTAATTATTTAAGTTATATTATAAAGTTATAAATTGACTTTATAATAAAGTGGGGGCCATGTTGAGGGTAATGTGTAATTAATACTCATTGATTAAAAGTGTGCTTTATTAATGATATATTATAAAGTCAACTCATTATAAATGCAAATATCAAAATCATTAAAGAGCCTAGCTAATGAAGATTCATGGTGAAATATTATAAAAGAGCCATGGAGAGAAAAAAAATTCACTCTATGACTTGTGCATTTGCTTTGTTCGTGTGGAGAAGAAATTGAAACAAGGGTTTCAGATTTCAAGCTTGAAGAATTGTGAATTCTTCCAAGTTATTTCAGCATAGTGAATTGGTGAAACACCCAACAAATTGTGCAAGAGCTTTGGCTTCATCCAAAGGCCAAGATTGTTATCATTGTTTGCAGAGATAAATAATTAGCAGCCCCATTTCATTTCAGCAACATCATTTAAAGGCCAAGATTGTTATCGTTGTTTGCAGAGATAAATAACTAGCAGCCCCATTTCATTTCAGCGACATCTAAAAGGGCAGAAAATTGAATTAATTGCAGATTGCAGCATGTAGTAAAGGCCTGCGTATGGGGTTTTAGGTAGCTGCGGTTCATTAAGAAGTAGCAGCAATCATTCTAGAGGCAGTGCTTTTAACTAGAGGGTCCGCGTTTAATAGAGGGAAGGCACGTATTGATATGTGGATGGCTACATTGCACGTTACAAGCAGTGATGCCAAGTAATTCTCCATTGTCCAGAGGGCTGCGACTTATTTTGAGGAAAGTTCAACAATTGTTCACATTCAAATTTCCAGGTAAAGACTTTGGAGGACAAGTGTTTGACGATATTCCTTGAGCCCATAGTCAAGCAAATTGAGGTAGAAACGCAAGGATTATTATGGAGGTGGAGTTAGAACTTGTTGGGGTTCTTACAATTGCCTTTGAAACTCGGCACCCTTCAGCTTCAATGACAATGTTCCACTTATACGGCCAATTATCCGTATGGTAATTAGGCTTCATCGTACAAGTAGGTGTCACCTGTACAACAAGGTACCTGTATGATGATTGAGGCTTCCCCCTACGGACTATGTTTTGCCTGTACAGAAAAAGCCCGCACACTTCCAAACACTCCGTACGACAATGTAGGTTTTAACTTCAATTGAAACGCAATGAAGGATCCAATCGTAGATAATTCCTCCGCCAATAGTATTATTGCAGATATAGGATGAACCATCAACACAGAGTATGCACCATCAACAACATTAAATGGCCAAGAACTGGATATTTGTATTTTGGATGATAAGAATAAAACTTAGAGTACATCAAATTTGTCTTCAATTGAAGACTTGAAGGGTTACAAGCAGGCCGACAATAGTTTATTACTCTTTATTTTATTATTAAATTAATTAATTAAAAGTATCTGTAAGATATTATTATTAAATTTGGGACCACTTAATCAATTAATTTAATTGAGTCATTTATTTATTTCGGGGACATTAAATTAATTTATAGTTAAATAAATTAACTACCATCATCCTTATGATATTAATTTAGTTTAGGGACAACTTAATTAATTTACTTAATTAAGTCACTTTTAAATATTTGGGGACATTACATTTTAACTTATATGTTCCACTTATGCCTAGTAATATTTGTAGATGCTTGCTGGTTTCTTCATTTTTCATAGAAATCACTGAATTATATAGAAAACTGCCAGAAATCCTTGATACGATCCCAAGATATTCTGTATTGGTTTTTTGCAATTTTTGAATTGATATGATGAGCATGAAATGATACTGCACTTTGGAGACTTTGAATATATATATTTTTTGCCTTAATTAGCTCAAAAATGTTGAAAAAATGGTACTAAATTAGTTTGATGAATTGATAATCAGATCATGCTCAAAAGTAAGTCAGGATGTGTCTTTTAGAGTTCTAAAATGGATTCCTGGTCCTTTCATGGGTATAATAAACATGCATGCAACAAATTTTGGCTTCATTCATCCTCATATTAGCTATTTCCAACGCCTTATTCGCTGTATGAGCACAAATTACATAATCAACTTGTATTTTCTGAATTATAACATCATGCATTGCCCCTTGCTGCAACTCAAATATGGAATAACAAGCCTCATTATTCTAGATTATTGTACTTCTCATAGTTTACAGAACTTTGGTTCAATGACGTGGACCCTGTCCTTGTAATTTTTACCAAAATTGCATTGCTGTAACCCAAACCATATCCTACATCTCCTGGTGACTTTTTTTTTTCCCCTGAAGCTCACAGTACAATCCTTTTGCAAACCGTTTGGATATCTTTGAAATTAGGCTTTTAGATTTTATATATAATTTATTTATTCGGAGAGTAGAGAAGGAAATCTAGAAGTATATTCTTTTATTCTGAGAAAGGTACAGTACATTTTCATTAAATCCGTTCACCTCTGAATGTCATTTTTGTTTACTAGGTGATTGATGATTAATTAATGAAAGCATGCCTGGTGTAGTGCAGAATGGAATTTGGTTGACTCAATTGATTTACATATTGACATCATAAAGTCTATAAAAAAATTCCAATTATTTTACTAGTAATGTTTGATTAAACTGTACTTGGATAACTTATTCAGATTAGGAACAAGGTTTATGTCGCAACTACAAGTGGAAGAGTGACAGCAGTAAATTTAGAGGTATCTTTGAAGTTTCAATATTTGTCTCTGATTTGAACACCTACATTATTGTTTTCTTAATAGAATTTAAATTGTTCACAATAAACTTTGCATACAAGATGCTGTCCTCTCGGAACAAGAAGTCAATGGGCTTTAGGCAGTAGTACTTTATTAATTATTTTTACTCAAGTAGACTATTTAGAGTGGTAATATATAAACTAATTTTTAACATGCGAGTTTAAATGTGTAATATTAATCATCTGTAGTAAATGTAGGTGACATATGCTAGCACATTTTAAATTACTTACTAGAAATTTGAAAGGTAATTCTTCTTTTGATTTCTTTGCTATGGTTACGAGCTTCAATATTTTATATATTGTCCTTCCGAGGAGCAAAGGATCAAATTAATAATTAACCATGGACCTGATGTCTTAATGCTATTCTCATGATGAGGTCACTTTATTTATTTCTTCCCTCTAATTAATAGCCGACTTGAATTCAAATTTTGGAGGGAAAACTTCCACAAAGGTAGTATAAATGGAAGTTGACAGGTGAGCATTGAGTCATGGGTGGTTGGTTTCTATCTTTTCTGGTTTCCAGGTTTGGAGCAAAGTTTATTGGCAGTTTCGGTGGCCTCAACCACCCTAGTCTGCAACACAAATTTGTGAAGTCTCTCAAGTGACGAATTTGTAGTTTCAGCTTCCTTGCATTGAATGAGTTATCATTCGGAGTTCTGTGATAATTAACCACACAAGTAATTGATCTCAGGAGTACGACGACTTTAGTTTAGTATCATGACCCCGGCTCAGTACAGTATGAACAGCAAATAAAATATGGATTGGGACTACATCAACAAAAACAAAATTAAATGCTGTCAATCATAGTTGGATCATGTAATGTCCCTTTTTTTCTAATTCCGAGACACTACTTGAATTCTTCACAATTTAATAAATATAGAAACAATTTCTGCTATTAAAGTAATATTTGAATGATGCTTAATTCCAAATGCATATGCAATATGGTTCAGATACAAATAATTGTGATTGCATAACAATCAAAATAACATATAGTTGTTGTTTCTGATATACAAGCAATTACATCCAATAACTAAGGGAAATCTCAGTACCTTGTACTGCTTCCTGTGTCTGATATACAATTAAGAATGTGCAAAATATGCAGGCCGTCTCTGATATGACTTTATATGTATGCTCTGAATATTGCTGGAAGTTGACTGATATAACAAAAATAATATGCTCAAATGGCGATGCTACCGATTGAATGCTAATGGCAATATGCTCTGTTATAGAGCGATCCTTACAGAATACGAAATATAATAAGTTATCCTAACATGCCTTTATCAAATGATGCGATCTCATAATATATGTGCGATATGAGAGGAAGAGGCGCGTAGGAAGAGATGCCTCTCTAATCTGAATGGTTACCATAATAATCATGTATTGATTATTATGGTAATCGGTTATTAACACATTACCATACTAATCATGCCATAATATGTTTACTTATGCTGTGTAAAGATAATCGCAGGTCTAATGCGATTTATGAAGAATAAGATAAATGCGATTGTGATGCGATAATAATATGATGCGATTATATGCAAGTAATATGCAATGTATGCGGTGTCATGATTATATGAAAGATAATGGTGTCATGATTATATGAAAGATAATGTTTTATCGGGTATGGCAGAATGTAAATGTAGATACAATCATCGGTTTGTATACATGTATGTATGATGGTATGATGCCACTGCTGTATATATAGGCATGATAGTGAAATGACTGTGGTGCACATGTATATGGCAGAATGCAGATATGGTATGATCTGTCATGGATGCATGTATGCAGGGTGATGGATGTATGAATGCAACTTGATTACTATCTTAATTGAAATGCATATTATGAAGGTGATTACAAGATGATGGGCAGCTTCAATCTATCATCAAGCCATCAGTCCCTCATATAGCCAGTATGCTATGGTGAGGTTTACAAGTGATCTTTTAGGTCACTTATAAATGACATCATAGTCATGTTGTCTACATGGTGGATGGATGTCGTGGTGATTGTCAAGCTCCAACAATCATGACTTTATTGCTTTGTTACAAAAAATGCAGATTATGTACAACGGACAAGGTATGTCTACTCCCTGTCAAACTTATTAAAATTTATACTGATTTTAGAATGTTGGGATATTACTATCTCCCCTCCAAAAATACTTGTCCACAAGCATTTGACTTCTCTGATCTGGCCGATGATTTCCTGTATTTGAGGCAAAGTCTGATGGTTCCATCTTTTTTTGTGAACATCTCGATTGCTGATTGATATAGTGTTTCTTTGCTTTTCTTGAAGATGACCTCAAACTTGAGAAGATGCAGCAGTTGATTATGTTCAAGAGGGAGTTTCGTAAGGGATGTGAAGATTGTTGGGCATCATTTGTAGTGTTTTCAGCATGGGGGTCTAGGCATATGTCTGGTGCTTAATCTGCATTTGATCCATACAACCAATATTTCTGACCTTGCATCTTGAATTGGAGGGTTTGCAGGGAAAAATCTTGAAGCGGCCTATATGCTTCATCCATAGAATGCCAAGAATCATGTCTATGCTCCCGAGTCCGAGAATGTGGAATTGGCTTGCATAGGAGTAGTTTCTCATTGTTGGAAAGAGCATGGAAGTTATGGTGTCACTTTTTAGAGATGCCCCATTTGGCATTATGATGTCAACACCCTTATGCTTGCAACTAGGTATATAGTGGGTATCAACTCATTTTTTGCTGATGAAGTTATGAGTGGATCCACTATCTATTAGTACCCTTATGTCTTTTCCATCTATTTGACCTCTAACTTGGAATTTATGTTGGGAAGATCCTTCTAGTATGGCCAAAAATCCTGGAATGGAGTCATTACCAGGTTCCTCTTTATCAATCGTTTCCTCACTAAATTCTTCTCCAATGTGAAAAAGGGAATTATCATAAACTGTACTTTCTTTAGATTCAAATAATGGGTTGTGTGTGGTTGTCATATCTTTCTTGATAATGTATTCCTGTGAGATTTCCCCTTTTAAAAGGAGGCGTAAATGCTTCCCTACTAGACTGAGTTCCATGTGGAGTCTCTTTTCCGCATCTTATGGTTATCCCTCTATTTGATAGGGGATTAATTGAATTGGATGGATTGGAGTTTCTTTCCTCTTCTTTGGCGATGGTGGAGTTTCCTTTTGGGAAAAAGAAAGGTGTCCTGTGTTTACTTGATTCATTCGTATCGTAACTCTCATTTTCATATTTTTTTGAACTTGTATTCCTTGTGCATGATCCTTGGGAGGAAGCGGGGGTTATACTATATGAGGATGTCCTGGAAGTGCCAACATTGTCTGTCTTGTAGTTTGTTTTTGCGGATGACGTGTGGGGTTTTTCTGTCTTCCATTTCAATAGTGAATTTGTTTCGGTTGGTTGGTATTTCATCCTTAGTTCTAAATATTCCTTGAGAGAGTTCGTTTTTCAAGTTATTATTTTCCCAGTCTCTTTTAAATTGTTCTTGTAGAAGAATTAATTCAGATTGCTTGGGTGGTTTCGATTGGGGTGTGAAAGTGGGAATTCCCGGCTGCAAGTTCTAGGTTTGTGAACTTTTGTTTGGTGATTTCATCGTTTGACTGTTTTCTGAGGTTTGGTTCATGGTGACCTATGTTAATGCCTCAATGAGTTGCATCATTGTGTCTTGAATCTTCCTTTGAATGTTTAGGAATTGGTCCAATTTGTTGTTGACATTTCCTTCATCGCCCATTGTGTTTTTCTGTGTATTATAATTTTCCTTGTATATCTCTTATGTAGGAAAGGTAGCTCTGATACCAATTGTAATGTCCCCTTTTTCCAATTTTGAGACACTACTTGAATTCTTCACAATTCAATAAATATAGAAATAATTTCTGCTATTAAAGTAATATTTGAATGTCATGTCCCCTCTTAAGTGACATGTCATTTTTCAGTGGATTTGCCTATCATGGACTCTCGTAGGCAGATGGTTTTGGTGAGAGAGTCATTCTGATGATTATTTGGAGATTGGATGGTCTTATT
>MU228286.1:1020680-1032519 GCA_018584345.1 Thuja plicata | reverse complement strand
TTGAAGCCACCTGCAGTAAGAAGGGAGCCTCCCCTATTGCTGAGAGGAGAGAGTAATCTCACACACTGCTGCCTAAAATACACATTTTGCAAGTTGTAGTCTTAGTGACTTGCAAAATATTTAGCCAACATACATATCATTTGATATGTTTAAAAATGTGAAAGTCTTAAAAAAACCGTGGCTCACTTAAAAATCTTAAGGCGTCGAAATTGAAACATATAGCATATTGTTTGGCATATTATAAACATATGCTAAAGTCTTTATGAAATGCGTGGCTTCATTATAAGGTTTAAGACGTCGAATTTTATATGCCATCGCTTGCTAAAACCACGTTTCTCTTTCACTTAAGTTTAGGGTGTCGTTTTTGGGTAAAGATGCATGTATTTCGAAGCCTCCAAACAGCATTTCGAGTAGCATATACAAAACGTTTTAAAAGTTGCAGACTGCATTTTTCTTCCAAAAGAAATATGACGGGATTTCCTCTCCAACTTGCATTAAAAAAAAACGTGTGCTTTACTTCCATAGCAAGCTGTGTTTGGAATAGTTTAGTCCGCCTAGGGCAACACAAAGGCAAAAGGATTGAAAACGGTTTTGCCTCCATAAATTTATGGGTTTTTTGCTCCTTTAAGCTTGGAATTTCGGTAAGTTTTCCTTCTTGTTTTGGTTGTTTTTCCTCCATTCTTTTAATTTCGAAATGTATTCATTTCTTGCATTTATTTGCAAGAAGAGTTTGAGTTCGATTAGGATGGAATCTTTCCAAGATGGTTGCTGATTTTATGCAATTAAAAGAATGCTAAGCAGACATTTGTCATCTCTTTCCATTACTTGTGTAAATGCATTTATTTTGCATGAGCAATTTGTCTCTCTCTTGGCCATTTGTCACAAGTTTTTCCAGAACTTCCAACATGTGTATGATTGAAGTATTCGATGCAAAGAAGGATTGCATTACAAAACCAGAAGGGGAAATATGTTGTATGGTGTTATAAATATCATCCTATGTTTCTTCCAAA
Source organism: Thuja plicata (assembly GCA_018584345.1). Lineage (NCBI taxonomy): Eukaryota > Viridiplantae > Streptophyta > Pinopsida > Cupressales > Cupressaceae > Thuja > Thuja plicata. The sequence continues at coordinate 1,031,509 of MU228286.1, read as the reverse complement.
GTTTTAAGATAAAGAGATGTTCTTCATGGTGACCAACAGGCAGTGACGAGATTAAAGATCTTCCCAATTTTGGTGACAAGTGTGAAGATAGCAGCAGATGCATAACATGGACAGTGGTAAAGGATTGATGGAGGTCTTTCGGGAAGAGTGGGGATTCTCAATCTCAAAGTGTGAAAATAGTATATCTATAAGCAAGTGCACAACAGATTTATGAAGAGGATGCCAAATCTTAGATGGAGACAGCAGTTCAACTACAGAGAGAGAGATTTTTGTGTGAAAATAGTGAGATCATAGAAAGAATGACAGTTTAGCAGAAGATAGTGGCATCAAGATATGCTAGTTTACATCAGCAGTAAACAGATTAAAGGAAGAGGAGGGTTCTATTTTCCGTTATATCACTGTTTTCATGAGACATGATAGTGCATAGAACAAAGATATCCATAATAGAGGCATTCACAGTTTCTGAAGAGTGTTCACTACCATAGAATTTACTGATTATCCCACTAAATCCATTCACTGTTATTTTAGATAACTATGACTGCTCCAAACCTAATGACTCTGGTTGAGATTTTAATGATTCCTTAAGGTTGGCAAGGGTCTGATGCTGTTTGGTAATGAATGTGACTGATCTTGAAATATGTTTGGTATTTACATTCACTGCTATATGTGATTTGTCCACTGATTTAGAAAGGAGGTCATCCACTGATCTGAAACATGGATTCATTATTTTAGATGGCTACTTTCATTGCCATTTAAGAAAAAGAGGATGATAATGTTGTGCTGTTACAAAGCATACATATGTAAGACAAAGATATGACGTAAGAATTTATTGTCATAATATGTTAAAACAATGATTTCCAATGTAAAAGAATAAAAATGGATAATGGTCAAGAATCAGTGACATGACAGATTTTTCATCATCATAAAAGGGTTTCATGGCACCTTACATAGACAGCAGATCAATGACTTGTTATGGAAGCTGGAATAGAAGTTGTAGATCTAATATTGACAACCAGTCATGGTGGAGCAGCTGTCCAAAGCAAGAGTGCAGTCCTAGGATTAGAGAAAGTGAACAACTGTAAGGGCTTTACAAAGATTCATCTCATTTGAAGCCAAAAGGGCACCAAAGGTCATCATGGCAGGGTTCTTTTGAGTTTTTAACATTATCATGGCAAAAGAGACATCTCTTTAAAACAACAGTTAAAGATGGGTTTCTCATAAGTGGATGGCAAGTAAGGAAAGCAATGATGAAGGATTTTCTTAATAGGACAGCAAACCAAATAAAGTATCAAGGTTAACAATACTATGAAAGGTGAAGAATTGCAATGAATTTTATCATACAATTTGGAGTCTTAACCATACAAAGGTAATGAAGAGATGGACAAAGGGGATAGAAATCTCTAGGGCATGTATTGTATCAACTGGTCTTGCAAGGAACCCATGCGGCATCAACACTTCCTTAAAAATCTTGTGCATTGCATAAGAGATAAATTGCAAGTCTAAAGCTATGCTGATTTACAAATAAGTATGCTTGGGTTGCATTTATCCCCAAATTTCCAATGTGATCTTCCATAGGCTTCAAGAGAGATTTTACAAATCTCGAATGAAAAGGGTCTTCCCCTAAAAGCTGCAAGGAATTAGTCTTTCCCCTCAAATGTTGCAATTTTGTGTGGCAAGTTGAAGAGATGCAAATTCTTCCCACACACAAATAAAAAAGCTGGAGTTCACTTGCAGATGGAGTTAAAAACCCCGTCCGTCGGCTTGTCTTGCATAACAAGACCAAGTGCTGCCCCATATGCAAGATGCAACAAAAAGCCCACCTTTTCATATTCTCAATGATGAAAAGACAAGTGTGAGACTTCTAATATGCTAAGTAGCCAAAAGCCCACTTTTCACTTTCAATTTCAATATGCATTTGTCTCCAAAAAGTCCACCACGCATATGAGATATCCATCCATGAAAAAATACCTTTCCCATCTCATTGTTCCATGTTTAGACTTGCTGTCTAGTATGTGTAAATGATTCCAAAAAATCCCACCTTGCATATTGAACATTTGTTCATGCATATATGCGTCAATGTATTCATTTTATCAAACTCAAAGCTTGCTGTCCGCATATGTGCAGTGCCTCCAAAATACTAAGTTTTTCCCTATATGTATTATGGATTGAAAATCCCACTTCTTTCATGATGTTGATGCTTACATATCAAAGAAGTCCAGCTTTCTAATATGCAAAACAACCAAAGAAGCCCACCTTTTTGTGTCCTTTTATGACCTCAAAAAAAATGAAGGTTCGTGTTGCAAGAAGGACAGTACTTCCCATATGGCTGCAAAGAAAAGAGATCTTCCCCAAAATACGGCATGTGGTGCTCTTCCCAACATGTGATTAAGTTTCAAAATCCTAATTACACATTCCAAGGTTGTAAAAGCATATGAAGCAGGAAACACCATATGATGGAGTCATCCAAAGAAAGGGATAGAAGACGCAATGATGATTGGCATAGAATGCTTTCAAGACTGAGACAGAGAGGTACAAAGATGCTTTTCCTAGCAATCACCACTATGATGCAGAACAATCAAAGATGGAGATTCACGTTCTAGTTCGAGATGCTTTCACCAAACCTGAGCACATCACTCATCAGACATTTTATAGTAGCATAAAGACCAAGAAAAGATGATGCAAATAGATGTCGTGTCTTGTCAAACACTTAGATGCTTTCATCATGCATTTTGTAAAAGTGTAGAATCTTTGACAGATCACACAAAAATATGTAGTGTTCTTATGTAATCATGCTACAAGGACATTAGGTCCTGCAGCATTGAATAAGTCAAAGTTAGTTAGTTAGAGATAAGGTTAGAATAAGTCAAAGTGGTTAAGGGCTTCCCCTTTCTTCTCCACTTTTCTCTCCCCTCTTTTCCTATATAAGGAGGGGGGTTCATTGTAAAAGTTAGTTAGTTAGAGATAAGGTTAGAATAAGTCAAAGTGGTTAAGGGCTTCCCCTTTCTTCTCCACTTTTCTCTCCCCTCTTTTCCTATATAAGGAGGGGGGTTCATTGTAAATATTCATCTTTTGTTGTGTGCAAGTAAACTATAGGCAAAACTCTAATATTCTGAAGACTTTGTGTTTCATTGTAAGAGAGTTGAGCATCTAAATAAAAGGAATAGAGATTGACAAACTTTGAGTTGTTGTCTTGACAATTGATGAATGTTTTCTTATGTAGCATTTGTTAATCCTTGTTTCAGATTGAATAGTTAACTTGTTTATTTCATTGGAGCATCTTTAATCCAAGTTTTCTGAAGACTTTGTGCTTCAGGAGATCAGGGTTACTATAGAGAATAGTGGCTGTAATACTCCAAGGACTGAAGACTTTGGGCTTCAGTATTGGAAATTAGATAAATAGAGTATGTATTTGGGGTAAGGACAAGAGACATTGAGCTCTTGTGTTATTCTATCTTTAGATAAATTCATCGTTGTCTCGGTTAATTGTTCTTAAGTCGATTACCGAGCCACCGATATTACTGTTGCAAGGCGAACTGTATGTGCTACAGTTCAGTTTTACTTGAAGCCACCTGCGGTAAGAAGGGAGCCTCCCCTATTGTTGAGAGGAGAGAGTAATCTCACACACTGCTGCCTAAAACACACATTTTGCAAGTTGTAGTCTTAGTAACTTGCAAAATATTTAGCCAACAATATCAATATGAAGATTATTAATATAGTGATCCATTACCTTGCCTTGATAATGATTAAATAAAGAGACAAATCGATTATAGATCAGATCGGTTATATCATAAAAGCAGAAATCTGCAAAAAATTCCGATTATACTTGATTAATCCTGAATCCTAGAGCCAGCTGATTTTGGATTTTTTCCCTGAAAAAATCCCAATTCATGAAAAAATCGTTAACCCAATTTTCAATGACCTTTTTGCATTTAAAGCACATTAAAATTCCTAAAAAATGGCAAAAACTAAAAAAAATTATTCTAAAAACCTACGAAATCCTACAAAATAACTCACAAAATTGATGGATTACTCCGAAATAGGGTTGATATAAGGACGAAAGCGAAGTCAATTTTGAATCAGCGTGGAAAATAATTGTAATTTTGCCCCTTTAGTTTTCTTTCTAACCTCTAGAAAACCCTTAACAGAGGAGCAGGAGGAGCAATGGCGATCATCAACGAAATTTGAAAAGGCTTTAATCATCCTAAGATGTGGAGGGAATGTGATGAATTTGTTCTAAATCGTGGTTTCAATATGACCCGAGCTCTGTGCATACCTCGCCTCATGGATTCTGATGAGATCAAATATATAATTATTATACACTAATTTTAAAATTATAACTATTATGCACTATTATAGATGGCCCTTTAACAAAAATGCAAAGAACCATTGTGAGGTTTTCACACCATTGCCCCATTGCAAATTGGGACCCCCTCTTTTGTTTGGCAGTAGAGTAGTTGTTGTAGTTGGGTTTAGTTTTGTGGCAATCTCGTAGTCTCCAAGTCAGTAGATTGGATTCAAGAAGCTATAGGTGCAAGCCTTGTTCATTTGAGAAACCATTAAGGGAAGAGAACTACTAGCTAGGTATCCAACATTTAGAAATTTCGAGGATGGAGGTGAGCCTTAGGATATGGAAGGATTCGATGGACTGATTTGAGATACAAGTTCTGACTTTGGAGGGGATTCAGATCTGATTTTCATCTCCCTTTTTTGGTCTTGAAATCTGATTATCATCCTTAAAACTTCGATTGATTCAGCTTCTTCTTCATTTAATTTGGTTTTCTCCATTCATTTGAGGGTGACTTTTGCCTCATATTTCTTTTGGCAGGCTTCCGAACTAGGGTAGAAATGGGGGGTCTATTAGAAACAAAGTAACGAGAATCGAAATCGGGAAGGCCGAATCGAATCGCAAATCAGCCATGAATCAGAATCGAATCAACAAATTTAAAAGCCCTTGAAATTTAGAGATTTTAACAATTTAAAACTTATTTCATGCACCCTTTATTGAATATAACTTAAAACACACTATAACATCATCAAATAGAAGCTAACATACATAAAGAAGGAACATAAATGATAAATCCATCACATACGTTACACGTAAAATGTAAATTGTAGCTGAAGTAAATAGAAATCATAGGATCATAATGAGTCAAATCATAGAATGTATGTAAGATGAAGATCCATAAGACATCAAATCATAAATGTATGTAAGATGAAGATCCATGAAACGTATGTCTATCAGAATGTGTAAACAAAATGAAAAAACAAGGCTCTAGCTCAAGCCTCATCATCATCTTCAAGCTCAGCCGTAGCCTCAGCCTCAGCCTCAGTCTTTGAGTATCCTGCCTGCTGGTGCCCTCTACGAGGGCGTCTAAGGTAGGTCCTAGAGGACTGCTGATCCATAGCCCCCGCATGTAAGATGGGCTCACTAACAACATCACTAGGGCCTGTGTCTGTGCGTGTGCGTGTGCGTCTACCAGTGCCTGAACGTGCTCTAGCCGCCTCCTCTGCCATGGACACAACCTCAGCCTCTCTATCTACCTGGTCAACCCACTCATGGTCTGCCTCAGTGAAGATCAGATCCACAGCCTCAGTGAGCCACTCTGATTCTGGATCAATCTCTTCCAGATTGATCGAAGAGAAGTCAGCTCCCAAAATCTGTTTGATCCTAAGACGAAGGTTGTAATGAACAAAGACAAGATCATTCAACCTCTGCATAGACAACCTATTTCTCCTCTTCGAGTGGATATGCTTGAACATGAACCAACTGCGCTCACATCCAGAAGCGTTGCTTGGCTGACTCAGAATACGGATGACAATTTTCTGAAGTTTTGGGGTTCTGGGCCTAGACATTTGCCACCATCTATCTGAAATAAGGGAAAACAAAAACATTTAGTCTCATTTACAACTTTAAAATTACAAAATTAAAAATTAAAATACACAACTTATAAGCCATAAACTTAAGATTCAAGATTATATTATTTTTACCTGGCTGTATTGTTGTCCGAGCATCTATGGCCATCCTGTTAGGGAAAATTGGCCCTTCTTTATTATTGAATTTGTCTAGCTCAATTGGTGTAGTTGCGCTATCCTCATCACTACTCAACCTCTGGATCACTGTATATAGGCCGGTGAGAACCTCCTCATTCACCTTGAAGTCAGGACGGAAACGAAATACTGGATTCAAATAATAAGTTGCTGCATGGATGGGTCAGAGGAGCTGATTCTGCTATCTCCTATCAACGATCTCCCAAATAGGGGCATACTTCTCCTGCACTCGTGTATACTGGGCTCTAATGGCCTCCTTAGCTCTATCCATGCCCTCATATATGTAGCCCATAGATGGCTTCTCCCCATCAGCAGTTTGTAGGAGAGATACAAGGGGCTCAATGACCTGCATATAATGTAAAAAAAAACATTGGAGTCAAAACTTAAATATAAAACTAAAAGTAAAACTAAATCATTAAACAATTAAATAATAAATACTAAATGTTAAATTGTAAGAAATTTACCTCAAGGATTTCTTTAGCAGGTTTCCAAAAACAATCCTCATCAAAGATGTAATTTGCCACATCTACCCCTGCAGTGGTCGTAGCATAGGAAGATGTAGTCCACTCCCGCCCAACAAACATGCTCCTCAATTTTGCCCTTGATGTCAACAAGGACTGCAGTGTGATGAAATTCGAGGCAAACCTCGTGATGCCTCGATGAGCTAACTCCCTTCCTTCTGTGTAGTCCCTCATTGTGCTAAGGACGAATGCATGATTGCAGATGAACTTGCATATATTTTTGGCCCTTTCTACGCATGATTTGATTCACTCAAGCTTGCCAATTTCCTCCAACATGAGGTCAAGGCAATGTGTTGTACAAGGAGACCAAAATATGGTGGGGTGCCTCTCCATCAAAAATTTACCTACAACAATTTTAAATTAATTAGAAATTTAAACATGTTAGAAAACTTAGAATTAGAAAAGTTCAAATAAATTTATTTTCAAAACTTAAAAAGTTAAAAAGTTTACTTGCAGCAAGATAGTTTGCATTATCCGTCACCACCTGCACCACATTTTCGTCCCCCACCTCTGATACGACTTCCTCAATAACCTCACATAAGTATGTGGTGTTTTTTATATGAGTGGAAGCGTCAATAGATTTGAGGAACATTGTATATCCTACAAAGCAATGAATTACCATGGATCATCAACAAATTAGCAATCAACAAATCAAAATTTAAATTATTCAATCACGATTCACAATTCACAATGCGTGTAGGAAAGTAGAATGATCAATCACCTCCACAGGAAACAAGAAAATTGAGGAGTGTTCTATTCCTCCTATCCGTCCAACCATCAGTCATGATGGTGCAACCCTTTTCGGTCTACTCCTTCGGTGGTCCTCAAGCTCAACCTTCATATCCTCTACCATTTCATCTAAGAGGTATCCACTCAACTCAGCCTCAGTTGGGGCTTTAAACTCCGGACCACAAATAACAACCACATTTATTATGTTTTTCCAATAAGGAGCCCTATCACAAATAGATTATGATTAGAAATTTAGAGGACAAATCATTATGTAAAGTGAATCTATGATTAAACAAGTAGATATAATTAAAATTTAACTCTAAACTTAAAGAAAACAAATAAAAAAGAATCAATTACCTGACTGCAATAAATGGAATGTTGCAAAAGTAGCAAAATTTGCAAATTTCTTTTCTGGCAGCATCATGAATCTCCTTGTTCAAACCCATGCCCTCAAGTGTGGGTTGTTGTAATGTCCCCCGATTTTGGCATGCTTCTGCAGTTGATTGAGTTAGCTCATCATCGCGACCCTCGTGAGTTGACGCCTGGTTTTGAGGGTCCCAGTTGGCAGACTTGCTATTTTTAGTAAGTCTGGACCTACTATTTTTAGTAAGTCAGTTTGGTCAGTTTCCATTTCTGGCAGGGCAGTATTGGTAGTGATCAGTTTCCAGACGATGTTCACTTTGTGCAGTTCTTTGGCTGGGGACTTACTATTTATAGTAAGTCTATTTTTGGCAGCTGCTATTTTTGGCAGTGCAGTGGATGGCTATGTCAATCTGGCAGGATCAGCAGTGGATGCGGGATTTATCGCATGAGTTCATATTTATTAATTAATATTTATAAAATATTAATTAATAATAAAGCCACATTATTATAATAATACTTTATTATTATAATAAACTAGAAGTTGCTAATTAAAAGAGTTGTGAACTGAAACTCTTTTTGGGAAACTATGGCCAAGGATGGATTATAAATATGAGCTCATTTCTTTGGGATGGCATCGATTGAATATATTATATTTTGTTTGTTTTCTCTGAGGAGAAGTTCTGATTTGTAAATCAAATCCCTTGCTGAGGTATAAGGGTTTGATCCTGAATTGGTTTAGCATCTGGAAAACTGATTCTTCTGGAGCTATTCCGCTTATTGGTTGTTGAAGTATAACCAATCTCTTTCTTCTTTCCTATTGTCTGCCTGTTGCTGGAAGAAGAAGTAATTCTCAATTGAACTGTGGCCTGCGTGAAGAGGTCAAATTGCTACTGGGTCAAAGAGATCACAATCCGGAATTTGGTCCCATTTAGACTTGCTTGGGAATCGAATTCATCCACTGGAAGTAATTGGTATCGCTGGAGGAATTTGGGTATCGTTGGAGACTACGGCTGCAATAGTGACTGTTGTCCGCAGCAGATTGGTATTGGGACGCGAAGGTTGAGACAACATCGCATCTCCCCTTTCGCGTGAGCGCTCCATTTAGCCACGGCAAGCAAAGAGGCTGCCGCACACAGGAAAAACGGCACAGGGGCAGCGTACTCATAGCTGGACGCCAAAGAAAGACGCCAACAATCCACGCGGGCAGTGCATGGTCATTGTGGAGACCATACTACTCGCAGCAGCCAGAAAGTTAGCACGTCCGAATTCAAATCAGGTTCATTTCAATTTTTATTAGCAAATAAATGATGCGACTGCTAGGCATTGTAATGTTTTAATTGAATTAAACCAGTCCTAATTCAGAAGTTTTAGATATTGATATTGAACTCTTTAAATTTCTTCAATATATGCATTGTGTTGGTTTTAAGAGAATTGTTAGAAATACGTGCTCAACAATTTAAACATTTCTATAGAAGGAAGAGAAACTCGATTATAGTTGATTTGCCATAGAGAGCCAGTCAGGCTCATTACAGTGGTATCAGAGCGGTTTCCTGCCAGCCTGCAGGAATTTGGGCTCAGTTATTTTTATTGTGTTCTGAAATTATCAGCATGTGGTCTAGTATTTGATATTCAGTATTTATTGGCATGGCTGATGATAAGAGGTTTGTGTCGGGTATGCACTATACCCGTAGAGGACGTAATTCTCCATCGAGGTATGGAGAATCTCAGATATAGAGTATTGTAAAATAGCTGGATGAGCTATCAAATGAGCTGAAGCAGAACCATGGGCGAATGACGAAACTGGTTTCAAAACTAGGATTTGAGAAAAGCGTGATCTCGCTTTTTCGAAGAGAGAGATACGATGATTCAATGGTGGCTGCGGATGTGCAGGGCATTTCTTATAAGACACCGCATGAGTTGGACACTGTGGATATGGAGTATGATGGAGATTTGTGTCAGGTTGATTCGGTTGATGGAGTTGTTGGCATGAGCTCCTAGGGTTGTGGATTTGATGGTGATGTCGTGGCAGAGGGGGCGAGATCGTGCAATGATATTGTCATTGTTGGCTAAATATTTTGCAAGTCACTAAGACTATAACTTGCAAAACGTGTGTTTTAGGCAGCAGTATGTGAGATTTCTCTCTCCTCAGCAATAGGGGAGGCTCCCTTCTTATCGCAGGTGGCTTCAAGTAGAACTGAACTGTAACACATACAGTTCACCTTGCAACAGTAATACCGGTGACTCGATGATGGACTTAAGAACAATCAAACGAGGCAGCAATTGATTTATCTAAAGATGAAGTGATACAATGAGCTCAAAGTCTCTTGTCCTCACCTCAAATAAGTATTCTAATCTATTGTCCAATATTGAAGCCCAAAGTCTTCAGTCCTTGGATTATATCAGCCACTAGTTTCTATAGTAACCCCGATTTCCTGAAGCACAAAGTCTTCAGAAAACTTGGATTAAAACGCTTAAATGATATACGCAAGATAACTATTAATTTGAGAAAGGATTAACCAATGCGACATAAGAATACACTCGTTAATTTTCAAAACCAACAACACAAAGTTTGCCAATTCTTGTTCCTTTATTCAAATGCTCAACTTTGCACAATGAAACTCAAAGTTTTCAGAATACAAGAGAATTGCCTATAACTTTCTTGCACCCAACAAAAGATGATTATTTACAATGAGCCCCCTCCTTTATATAGAAAAAGAGGAGAGAGAAAAGTGGAGAGGAAAGGGGAAACCCTTAACCAATTTTGACTTATTCAATCCTTATCCTAACTATCTTTGACTTATTCAATGCTGCAGGACCTAATGTACTTGCAGCATGATTACATGAGACTACTTTACATATTATTGTATAATCTGTCAAAGATTCTACACTTTTACAAAATGCATAAGGAAAGCATCTAAGTGTCTGACAAGACATGACATCTATTTGCATCATCCTCTGACAGTCTTTATGCTGCTACAAGATGCCTGATGAGTGATGTGCTCTGGTTTGGTGAAAGCATTTCGAACCGAAGTATGAACCTACACCCTTGATTGTTCTGCATCATAGTGGTGATTGCTGGGAAGCATCTTTGTTTCTCTCTTTTTCAGTTTTGAAAGCATTCTATATGCTCATTATTCAACACTTTTCACCTCCTTGTCTGGCTCCATC
>MU228286.1:1006305-1017139 GCA_018584345.1 Thuja plicata | reverse complement strand
ATAAAATATTAATTAATAATAAAGCCACATTATTATAATAATACTTTATTATTATAATAAACTAGAAGTTGCTAATTAAAAGAGTTGTGAACTGAAACTCTTTTTGGGAAACTGTGGCCAAGGATGGTTTATAAATATGAGCTCATTTCTTTGGGATGGCATCGATTGAATATATTATAATTTGTTTGTTTTCTCTGAGGAGAAGTTCTGATTTGTAAATCAAATCCCTTGTTGAGGTATAAGGGTTTGATCCTGAATTGGTTTAGCATCTGGAAGACTGATTCTTCTAGAGCTGTTCCGCTTATTGGTTGCTGAAGTATAACCAATCTCTTTCTTCTTTTCCTACTGTCTGCCTATTGCTGGAAGAAGTAATTCTCAATTGAACTGTGGCCTGCGTGAAGAGGTCAAATTGCTACTGGGTCAAAGAGATCACAATCCGGAATTTGGTCCCATTTTGACTTGCTTGGGAATCAAATTCATCCGCTGGAAGTAATTGGTATCGCTGGAGGAATTTGGGTATCATTGGAGACTACGGCTGTAGTAGTGACTGTTATCCGCAGCAGATTGGTATCGGGACGCGAAGGTTGAGACAACAGCGCATCTCCCCTTTCGCGTGAGCTCTCCATTTAGCCACAGCAAGCAAAGAGGCTGCCGCACACACAGGAAAAACGGCACAGGGGCAGCGTACTCATAGCTGGACGCCAAAGCAAGATGCCAACAATCCACGCGGGCAGTGCATGGTCATTGTGGAGACCATACTACTCGCAGCGGCCAGTAAGTTAGCACGTCCAAATTCAAATCAGGTTCATTTCAATTTGTATTAGCAAATAAATGATGTGACTGCTAGGTGTTGTAATGTTTTAATTGAATTAAACCAGTCCTAATTCAGAAGTTTCAGATATTGATGTTGAACTCTTTAAATTTCTTCAATATATGCATTGTGTTGGTTTTAAGAGAATTGTTAGAAATATGTGCTCAACAATTTAAATATTTCTATAGAAGGAAGAGGAACTCAATTACAGTTGATTTGCCATAGAGAGCCAGTCAGGCTCATTACAGTTGTGAGCCAGGAGTAGTGCGGGGCGCAAAGTAACTATCCATTCTGTTCTTCCGCACTCTCGGCTACAATAGGCTAGACTCAATCTCAGTATAAGAACGACTAGAACTAGCATCAACACTAGCACGAGCACTAGCACTAGGACGAAAAGGAGGTCTGGAAGAATCCTCTCCAACACAACCTATGGATGCGGATGCGGCAGCGGGAGCATGGGAGCAAATAGCCCTTAACCCTTCAAGTTGCCTTTTCTTATTTAATTTCTCTTGTTCATATTTTTCTAATGCCACTATACAAGTGTGTTTTGCCTCAGCAGTTTGTTTAGTGCAAATTGTAATATCACTAGGTATGGCAACAATGTGGTATTTGAATCTATAAATGCCACCAAAATTTATATCTTTACAAAACATACATTTCGTTTGAAATTTTGTTCTTTCAGGAAAGTCTTCGGTATATTTCCAACATTCATCTTTTTTACCCATTGTGGAAAATGAAAGCTAAGGCTGCTGCAATAAGGAAATTCAAGTAAAACCTCAAAGTTTCAAACTAATAAACAAAACAACAAAGCCTAATTTGCAATTTAGTAAAACTAAAAACATTCAAGATTTGCAAATGAAAACTAAAAAAATTTAACAAAAAATGAATAATACACTAACATACAAAAACAAAATCAACACTTACCTCTTGCAAATGAGTTGAGGAGTGTTTCTATTGACTCCTTAATGCTCCCAATGCAATCTTATGGCCTCCCCAAATGGATTTTTGATCTCTTTGGAGCTCTTCCTTCGTGCTGGTTGCAAACTTGTGGTTTTTCTTTTTTCTTCTTCTCTCTCATTTTTCCTCTCTTCTACTCATGCTAAACAATTAGAAGGCCCTTTAGGGTTAAAACAAAGAGGAAAGGTAAAACAAAACATTAAAAAAAGATGTGTTTTAACTTTTTTAAAAAAAATTGTCTTGACTTTTTATCAAGCCGCACGACCGTTTTATTGTGATTCACGTAGGCGATTTGGGTGATTTTTTGGATTATTCGCGGAATCGGCGATTCATGCGATTCATCCCGATGACATCGGCGATCTGATTCAGCGATTCATTAAAAATCGGGAAGCCCGAATCGAATCGCCAAACCTGCGATTCAGGCGATTTCATGGCGATTCTCGTTACTATGGCACTGTAATGTCCCTGTGATCACCAACTAGCTCCTATAACATCATCACCAGTACAACTGACAGAACCTGCCAAATTGAATTGAGCCCGACGGTAGATGTCGCAAGGGTGAATATCTCATAGGGGAGCAACTTGGAAGGCAAACAAAGATTGCTTTCCGAAATTGCACAAGGTGAGTTGTCATGCACACTTTCTAACACATGCGCAACTGAACTGTGCACCTGAAAGAGATCATGCACATGAGGATCAAAAGAAAAACCATATGTTCTCGTCACCATGTACACATCCCAAAAATCCTCAGCGAGCCCTGTCTAAAATCCCGATGCACTAGAAGGATCCTAAACTTTGAACAAAAGACTGCCAAAAGGAACACCCTCGGACTCCTACTGCTCAACTCTGAACTCAACTTCACCATCTCCAAAGTGGTAAAGACAACCAATGGGACCCACCCAAACTGCAATGCTAGCCCTGTCATGACTCAAGTCCCAAAGCACATTGAATTCTCACCCATCTGTACTAAGAAGATAAGAACATCTGAAAGTGATTGTATGACTACCACTATCTCCATCTTCTGCAAGGCTCCTGTGGATGTGCTGACTCTGCAAGTAATCCAACTCGCAGCCACTGATCCCATCTACTGCATATGGCAAATACTCATCCCTCGGAGGATGGTACAACCTCGGAGCCAATCCACACCGATGCATCATCATATCCTTTGTGTGTAGATCAGAAAAGTAGTGATGAGTACTCCTCCCTATGCAGTCACGATAAAAAGCTCCCACCTTGGTCAAGCACTGACTGTCATAGTACTGGATATAACCCATGTTATTTGGCTCATCCCAAACAACACCTGTAGTGGATGTAACCATGGGAGAACTTGATGCAACATGTGGTTCTCCACTACTCTCTGCAAATGCACTCATCCCATTTGAAACTACTGCGCCTATATCTTTAATGGATGTAGCCACATCCCCACCACAACTATCACCACAACCTGTGGATGTCAAATCATCACCAATTGCCACTGTAGGGAACTGGACTGTATCTGTAGCTGGTGAAGAGTGTGCTTGGCTCAACTCCACGGTGAACTCCTCTAACCGCGACTGTGACTCTTGAAGAGCCAACTGGATGCTTTTCAACAACTTTGCAGTCACCTCAAGCTCATGAGTGAGCTCATCTACCTCCTCTTCCTTTCCCATCAGCGCATCATAACAAGTGCAACCCACTCGAGAAGATAGTCTCTGTCAGCTAATAACTGTAAGTAATTGTGTTTCATTATCTCAACAACTTCTCGAAGTGAATGAAACTCTGCAAGGGAAAGACCGCTATCACTGTGTTCATCTAACATAGGAGTACCCCAACCATAGGTAGCCAACACCTGACGAGCAACATCAAAATGCTCAATGGTTGTGGCAATCTGACTGTCATTCACCTTTAGTTGCCCAACCAAATGATGTCTCTGAAATTCAAGACTCCCATGCAAGCTCTCTGACTAACAGCCTGCACTGTGATATGAGGTTGTATCTACATTGCTCGCCTCATGAAAAGTAGCATCATGGGTGCTATCATCTCCGTACACATCAACAATTGAGGTACTATTGCTAACCACCTCAAAAAATGGCTCATCTGATAAAGTGGAAGCTGCTGCTACAACAATCTCTGCGCACACTCCCACTTCCAATGTAATTGCAAAACCATCTTAAGAATGATCCTGGGACCTATTACCACAAATGAAATTTCTGATTCATTCTCTAAGGTCTGATATGAAAAATCAGACTCACTGTAGCATGAGTCTGCATCATAATTTGCATCATTAGTACCCAAATCTCGAGTACCAACATCATCCACATGCAAACTCTCTGATGTTCTAGACTGATGCAAACACAACTCACTGCTGTCATGAAAATCAGAATTGTTATAGCTCGTATTTTCCAGTCAATCTTCATATTTGACACTCCCATCTTGTGTGTCAACACTCAAGGGGACACCCACAACATCGTCCACACTTGCCCTGACATCAACACCATCGTCATGCTCAAGCAAGGGACTGCTGTCATAAAAATCATAACTTTTATTGTTATTTGAATAAGTGTTTGCTTCCTTTTTCTTTTGTGATGTAGACCCCTTAAAAAATGATGTCATATACGGTGCTAAACTGTCTATGGTTACCGGGTTTGAAAGCAATTCATCCATCCTTTTTTATTTTGTTTAATCTTCTCCAAGTTTTTCATTAAGTTGTTCAACGGGTTTCCTTGTTTAATTAATCTCCTGGATTTTCCATAACTGTAACAACTGCAAGAGTGCTGGTCACTCAAAATAAACGTGTGAGCTCAATGATTTCCACCCCAACAGGATGGCAGGAAACGGCTCTGATACCACTGTAAGAACCTCGATGGCTCTAACTCTGCCAAACCATTGATTTATTTCAGTTTTGGATGTTTGACATTTTGTCAAACACTTTGCATGAAACATCTATCTTGTTGTCTTTTATATTCAGATTGGTTTTGTTTTCTTGGAATGGTTTCAAATAAAGTTTAAATGCTTGCAAACGATTACTAAAATATCTAGGCAAAGAATGAAAATGTAAATGCAATCCTTTCTGTCTTTTTGAATGCATACATATGATTTCTGCATGTAAAATGTGCACCTACAACCAATGGACATTTTAACAAATACTTGGCATGCATCTTTTCAATTCCCAAACTAATTACAATGAATCGATTTGCAATTTATGTAGACTTTAAACTATCAAGCAAATAATATAAAAACCTGGTAAGCACGGGTTGTGTTATGTTTTCAACATTCATAGAATTGTCTCCATACAAATAACAATCGAGCTTCAAGCTTACACCCCGTATAACTTATCATGTGAACTTGTTGCAAGTTTAAAATATAATATTTAATTATATTCCCCTCCTTTTGATGCACACATTAAAATATAAAGTATACTTTATTAAACACTTATATCTCCCTTTTTAAATAACACTATCACTTATTATAAAGTATACTTTTAAAACATTTAAAACTCCCTTTTAAATAAAGTCCACTTAAACCTTTAAGTTATATTATATCATTGTGATGCACTTTATTAAATGACTTTTAAGTCATTAAGTGGCCCCATTCACATAAAGTGAAAATATAACTTTATAATTGCACTTTATCACTATTTATTAATAAAGTATTACTTTATTAATAATTAAAATAACATAACTACAAAAATAATCGTTATTTCTTTTTTCCCTTTGAACTTGGGAATTAACCATTGTGTCCATTGTGCATCCAACTGCCTTACTAAAAATAGTAAGGGTACCTCTCTAACATCCACTGACTTACTATAAATAGTAAGTCTCTAAAACTGAGCCAACTGAGGAATAAGTTAATCACTGTGCATACCATGAGTTTGGGTGCCCTTGTCAAAAATAGCTCTGACCATAGTTTAACTTACTATAAATAGTAAGTCCCGAACTAGAAGCTCTGTCAATATCACCACAACTCCATACTGCTAGCAAACTGTCGAGGTGCCCTGCTAAAGATAGAAACTCTGACTTACCCAATATAGACACTTACTATAAATAGTAAGTGTTTCGATCTGACTCAAACGAAGAGTGATCCTGAACATCCCTGATCACTGGAGTGGGAAACGGTCTCTGGCTCTTCCACTGGACCCTCTGAACAATTCCATTAGCCTATGAGGGTCAGGAAATAAGCTAATCCTCTAAAAGTTGATGCTCACGAAAATGGGGACATTACAATGATTTAACGACCAAATCTTTGGATCCTTTTGGTATAGTCATTAAGGGGCAATAAGAATACCAGAATCGTGATATATGTGTATATTTTAAGTTGTATGTAGTAAGTGGTTAGTCGTTGTAGGATATTAATAAGGTTGTTTTAAGGTGGTTGTAGCTCCTTAATGAGTTGTTATTAATAGGATGTTGTTTGAATCTACATAATTCATAACTTGCTCAACACGATTCATGCCAATCTCTCTCATTCTCATTCTCATTCTACCAACAAAAGAAAAAAATTAGAATTGTATTTTCATTTATCTTCACTTGCATAGTAAATTGTTTTAAATACTGAATTGAGATTTATTTTCTGTCAAAGTGTCATTGTGGTTATCATGCTTATTATTTTGTTGATTAAACAGGGATTTTCAATCAGTATTTCATGGTTGTATGAATCTCATGCTCCAATTTTTGGATCATTGGCTGTGGATTCTTGCACTGGTTATGGTATTACTCTTATTTATTCTACTTTTTAAAAGTTTATTTTTATTTTATTACTTTGAAGTTGGATCTTTGTAATATTTGAATTGTCAAATAAGTGCATGTATTTAACTTGAAAATTAAATGTGTTGTTTGAATGTTTAATGTGTTCTTATAGTTACGT
This sequence comes from Thuja plicata, assembly GCA_018584345.1. Lineage (NCBI taxonomy): Eukaryota > Viridiplantae > Streptophyta > Pinopsida > Cupressales > Cupressaceae > Thuja > Thuja plicata. Next base: position 1,010,529 of record MU228286.1, on the reverse strand, counting down.
GCTCTTATTGAGATGCAATAACACATGACTATTTTGATGATGGCTGCCAGTGATTTGTAGCATGGTGAATGGAAATATAATTGCCTTGTCCACCTCTGGCAAATGTGTTTGGCAGGTGTGTCATTTTACTTCCATTTAGAGACTTAAATGGTTATAGTAGATATACCTAAAAAAATAGATTTTTTATATGTTGAACTTGTATCATAGAGAATGCTAAGTCTTTTTGTCAATTTGTAGTTGTTAATTTCCTAATCAAGGACATGGATAAGATCAAGGTGGCCGTTAGATATGTTTATTTAGGAGTTCAGGGTAAGTATTGTCCCATATAGAAGATCATTGATCAATGATGGCACCTTCAGTTTCACAAACCCTTACATGCAGCTGCCTATTTCCTCAATGTGAAAGTCTAATTCTTCTCAGATTTGAAGACTGATAAGAGGACTTGAGTGGAATCTACACAGTTGTAGAGTGAATGACACCTAATTCTTTGGTTGGAGTGAAAATAATCACTTAGATAGAGATCTTTAGGAAATACAACTTGGTCAACATTGCCATCAGATAAAAATCTTTTAGACATAATTTAAGCTCAATAATGAAACCTTTTCCCTCTTTTACGTCGGTATGGAAAGCGAATCTCAAAGTTAAACAATGAGATTTATTTTTATTTCTTCTCATTTCAGATGCATGGTGGGAAAGGTTTGGTGGTAAGGTGCCAAATCTTCAAAGGATTCCAGTTCGTGTCTTGAGACAACCATGTGGTGCTTCAGGATGTGAGCCCAATTCGCACAATGGTGATCTTTGAAATAAGACCACTCCAGTCTAGCTAGGGATTATCTCTCAAATCTAAACTAGAAATCTAAAGAGGGTTTTCATCCTCAAAAGATTGTGGAAGAACTCGCAAGTTCAATCTGACACCTCCTTTTATAGCTTTTTTAGAGGAAATTTGCAATTTAAAAGTTTCAATTTGAAATTATTATAATTCAATTTCCCTAAAAAATGATCTTTTTGGAATAATAATAACATTTTCATGTGCAAAGGCCCTCTTAAATAAGTATCCAACTTTTCAAACACTTTATTGTCTTTCCAACAAGCTATTACACTAAGTTGTCCTATTATTTTTCAACATTAGACGACATTAGTGAAAAATAACTAATTATTCAATAAGTCACTCAAGTTGCGGAAAAAACTAAAACTGAATTGGAATCAAACTTTGATCACATTTGGATGATACTAAAGATGTGAGATGATGATTAGAGTCAACCAGGTTACTTACTATAGACATGCTATCGAAGAAGTTTGGAGTACACCCCAGGAGTTCAAAAACACTTCTGAAAATGTCAAAGCGATCCATATTTCCAACTAGGTTCATTGCCAAAAATAGAAATCTTGAGTTATTGAATCTACGACCTCCAAGAACTTTGAAGTCCCCATTTCTCTTACAACTCAGCCTATGAGACTTAGGAACATAGCTAAAAGCTCACAAATCAATTCAGCTCAAACTGGGCACATTATAATCCTCCCTCCCCATAATTATTGCCCTCAAGGAATTGTAGTCTCAAACATCTATTCATTTTTATCTCTTCTGATGCAAGAGAAAATCACCCTTGTTTACAACACTCAATTCAATAACTCAATATAACATGCTCTATTATGAAATGAACATATGGAGTGTAACAATGAAGCAAATATACTTTTTAATAACTTTGCAACACACAATTACTCCATATATTCATAACACGTTTAAAAAAAACGTAGCACCCATTCTCTATTCTCTATGCAACCTCACACATATTGACTTCCTTTGGGTCCTCCCTACCTCAGATCACACCCCCCTTGGGTCGATGCCTCTTTTCTTTATGTCGCATTGCCCTTGTTGTGAAGGTTTGAGATGCCTTCATGAGGAAATTGAAAAGATTTTTCTTTTCTAAAATAAACTCCTATTTCCACTGCTTCATCGTCTTTTCCTTTGCCAGACAATAACTTATCAATATCTTGTCAGTTTTTCGAACTTCCTCATCAAACCTAGTTTCCTTTCATTGCAGGCATCTATCCAAATCGATTTTCTCTCTTTCCTTTCAATTTGCTAATATTTATCACATCAAACTATCATTTCATGCCAATAACCCAATCGCTCCTCACCACCGATTTCTCCTCTTCCTTGCCAAGCCCCACACTCCCTCTCTTGGAAGATAAAATTTTCATTCTCTTGTTTTTACTAGGAAATAAACTTGAATAACTCAATGCCTTGACCTTTCGCATTTGTTCTCCCATTCGACTACTCAGGTTGATCAGGTACAAATATTCCAACTCTTCAAAGCATTTTTTTTGCAAGGAAATAAGTGGCTCATTAATATTTTCTTTTATGATTGATCACTGACCAACTACTTTATCCTTTTCCTTAGGTTCAAGAAATTTAGTACATCTTTCTATGTGAGGATTATCAAGACCAATAGTTTCCATACCTGCATCTTTCCCATTTACAAAATAAGAGTGACTAAACTCATTATCCAGCACAACTTCATGTGAATCTATTGATATTCGTGCATACCTAGGAGTTGCGCATATTATGGGGTATATAGAGTTTTTCTATTCAATTCATTAAGCACCTTGTCAATCTTTTTAGCTTCCAACCCACAACCCCATAGTTTTAGCCTCCTCTGCAGTGTCTTGGAAAAGATTGCAAATTATGCAAAGCTCAAATTTTCTCAATGAATTTCTGCTTAACACATAACTTGTTTTACAACATCTAGATTTTTTAACGACTAAACCGAGTCACATACTGAAAAGATCTCTCAAACACTTGAGATGCTTGAGATTAAGCATCTTCAAATGCTTGCTAATCATATTCTCTCCAAATTAGGGCAGCCTCAACATTCATGAGACAATATTTCTCTCGAAATTGAATAGAGAGATGCGGACCAAGACAAGCCAAAACTGAATAAAAATAAACCAATACTGTTTTGGTTGATGTTGATCGCCAGTTGGCCTGGGATGCTCCAACATCAGACATGTCGGGTAGGATAAATTTTGTGAGTAGAACTCACAAAGTGGAGTTAGGTAGTTGAACGACCCTTTCAGGCTGTAAACAACCTATAGCGAACCCCATTGCTGATGTAGACAGAAACAACCCCTTCCTCCCCCTCTTTCGACACTTAGCGGGGACACTTGTCGTCCTCCACCAAGTGCTCACCAATTTCCTCTTTACCCACGTGGATTCACATCAAACATAGATCATCCTCCTTTGCCAAAGACACTCTTCTTTCCTCTCCTCCATGGAATCTTCCCCACCACAAAACAACCACCTTTCATAAAATCCCACTAACAATATCCTCTACTATGACGTGAAAACATGCCACCTTCTAACGCCAATCTGCAACGTTTGCAAAATCCACTAGCACTATCTGTATGGCACTCTCTTCAACCTCTACTGTTGCATTGTCTTCTTCATCACCACTCACTACATCTACAACTTCCTTAGGTGGCTCAACTACATCTTCACTCAATGTGAAGTTTGAACAACTCTTCAATTTTTATGATCTCTCCAAGTAACACACCATCCTCTTCTAGTCCTTGATAAAATACCTGGCCTTCATAAACCTCTTCCTTTTGAACTTCTTCCTCCTCTGCTATCTCAACCAGCGAGGTGTTTTCTCCTCTATCACATTCTTTGTTTTCATCTACCATCTAACGATCCATCATGACCATGTTCTGTTCTCTTTTCTCTTCATCTCTCACCTCACTTCTTTCCTCCTTTTCACTTGTGTGGGCTTCTCTGACTGCTTTCACCTTCTGGCTACATTTGTGATTCCTCAACGGGGATCTCCACATTTCATCACTCTTTTCCCAATATATCTAAAAAACGAAATCAATAGAGGCCACCTCATTACCTACCTCGTCCTCTTTATCTGACTCTTCTTTTCATCTGCTGCAATCTTTCACTCACCTTCACTTTTCCTTGCAGCTTCAAGCTCTCAATCGCTCAAGACTCTACATACCTGCAATGATCCTTTTGAACCCTCCGCAACCGCCTCTCACCTTCACATGTAAATTGCCTGACAGTTAGGGACAGGGATTTTTTTAGTGGCGATTATTCGCCAATTGGCGAATATGTCCCGATCGGGCTATAGAAATTGGCGAACAAAAACACCGTAAACTAGTTGACCGGTTCGCCCAGATTTTATAAAATAGTCATATTGTGGTCGGAACGTTCGCCACTATGATTAC
>MU228286.1:974491-986210 GCA_018584345.1 Thuja plicata | reverse complement strand
TAGTCTCAGGGTTTATACCCAAATAGGCAGGTTTGGATACCATATAAAATGAATTCTATATTCATTAGAGATGGATTCCTATCTGAAGAAGTGCTAGAGGAAATAAGTATAGTTTCCCTAGTCCCGAAATTATTATAATCTCATATAGGCAGTATATATACTGATAGCCAGTCATATGCATATGCGTAGGCTTGGATAACGATGTCCGTTTCCAAGAGAACCTAGAAGCAGTGTTCTATGGAAAGACGGTCAATAGCCCGATTGCTTAGAGTGGATCCTATATCCCTCAAGCCGAGGATCAAGATTCTGTGAAGCCTGACCTAGAGGCAGTTCCTAGGGTCAAATTCCCCTTACTAACTTAGAATAGAGTAAATGTCATATATATATTGAGTAATATGAATAATATTTTGCACTAACGTCGGTTTTGCAGGGAATTATATAAGGAGAATAATTAGGGACATTACAGGGTTTTTCTTTGTTGTTCCAGTTGTCTAGTGGCGGTTCGGGGGTCTTGTGGCCCTCTCCCCCGCACCTCTCTTTTCCTATTTTTGCTTGTTTTGTTCTTGTTGTTGAGGTTGTTTTCGTTGGGGTGCCATTTGGTATCCCTGTTGTGGGCTGGCTTTTGTTCTTTTATTTGGCAGGCCCTTTGATCCTTTGTGGTCTTTCATTGGACATTAATAAATTTATCTTATCTTATTTTATCCAAATGGAATCTCAAGATTTCAATCATTTGGAAACTTATTTACTTGGACCTTATATTTCTTCAGAAGAGTTTGTGCTTGTATATTAGCAATGACCTTTTATCTAGAGTTTTCTAAGTTTTTTTGAAATGACTTCCATCATCTAGTGGAGGATCCAATATTAACCACTCTACATCTTTCCTATAATGCTTGAGGTTAGCTTACAATATATGACTACAGTAGTGACTGATCAAAAGACCAAATCTTAATATATTTTCTTCATATCAATTTCCTGCAGTTATACACTGTTAGTTAAGTATGTCTTTATGAGATTCACTTATCTCAATTCTCTGCAATTAGACTAAGTATTTTACATTTTTTTTAACTTCTTTCTAATTAATTTATTCCAGCAATGGCCTTTACTTTTAAGTACTACTTCCTTTTTAAGAATCATAATATCAAAATACCACTTTAATTCAATTTCTTGGCTTGTACAGTGCCAATGATATGGCTCTCATGAGTTGAATATATCATTTAGGATTCTAGGGTATTTGTCTATTGTCATCCAGACTTATAAAGTGGCAGTGCCATTTTCTGATCTACTTGATAACTTTATTTGCAAATACTCTGTTCAATTTATCATCAAACTAATAGACAAATGATATTTTGATACTTCTAGATACACATTAAAGCATATATGTTCTGTGTGTACAGGCCAGCACTGGGGGTCCTATATTTTCTGGACCATGCATCTCTCCAGCTATTTCCTCACAAGTATGTATTAATTTCCCTCCATTAAATAAATAAAATAAAATTAAGAAAAAACATATTTATTGACTGTAAAAACAAGAGAGCACATATTATAAATTTGGAAGAGTTACAAAACAAACAAAATTTATGTTGGAGCAGTAGGAAGTGACAATATGAGCTGATTGCAAAAATCGGAAAAAGGGGCATGTTCTTCAATAACACCCATCTTGTTTTACTTTTCAAAAAACGAATTCAATTTTAATCTTTACTTTTCTAAAATCTCATCTTATCTAATCTTGACTTGTTCAAGAGTAAATCTGATCCTACCTAGATTTTATCAATAGCAAATCTATTTATTAGAGTTGATCTTATCCTTACCAATGCCAAATCAAATCAAATCGTTTTACAATCTTTGGTTGACCTGCTACTGGTTTAACTTTAATATGATGAATGTCTTTCGTACAGTTGATTTGTCTGCTGACCAAGCAAGGTTTTGTGTTTACAAAATACTCTTTGCAACAAAAACATTCCTGTCACAGATTTTCATAAACAGTTGTAAGGACAGAATTAAAGTCATGTTTATGTCAACTTTTGCAGTTGAGGGTTTTTATTGCATCAATAAGTCACAAGTATAGCCTACTCTCCGCATCAGCAGTGATACCATATGAACAAAAGAATATAACAGTAAACGGATGTATCACAAGAATGCCAATACCAAAAGAATAACATACGAATGGTCACATGATAAACCATATACAGAGTCTAGCTTGGATCAAAAGAATAAGCAATGACAGAATGCAAGCACGAGAGGCACTACACGCTGTTTATAGATGTAAATCACATGTTTGATCATGACTGATGTATCGACTAGAATGAAGCATTTTCATTGATAATATCAAGGAGACACATCCCTTAGCGGTCTGACAGTGCTACAAGTGTTGTCCATTCAATGTAGAAGGAATATGGTAGCGGCAGCTCAGGTGCCTGATATCGGACACTACCCAACAATCTAGATGGTCTTTGTAATTAGCTGAAGTAGTAAGAATGATAAATTGCATTTGACAGGAGATTTCCGGAAACATTCAATCTTCATTGTGGACACCTTGGCAAAAAAGTAATTGGTGTCACGTCGGAGACTTGTTGGCTTGCACATTAAGGAACTAAAGTAATCATGTCTGCTTATTAGGATTGGGGACATCACATTCTCCCCTCCTTGAAATTGCTTGCCCACAAACAATCTTAGATTATCATGATGATTCTTGGATCCCAATTAGGTATGTAGAACGCTCTAGCATATAGTCCTTGCTTCATGCGGATACCAATGAACTCATCGGTCCTACCAAACTCTATCACCTTACGAAACAATTCATGTAATGCACTCAACATTTAAATTCCTGGGTCCCGAAGGTTATGGCACCAACTAATCGTAATTTAATTAGGTTGGTTATCTGTAATAATGATCTTGTCATGTCTATCCATAAGATGAGTCATCCATTGTTGCATGAACTCTTTAGAAGAATTTCTTTTGATGATTTCAAACCCTTTTTGTATCCATCATAAATTGTCTAATATTCATCAATCTTTGAGTTCCAATTGAACCCTGAGTGCCAAATCATTCTTATATGTGCATCATCACATTGAAGCCGCGCCACTCTAATTTCATCAGTCTGTCATTCATACTCACATTGTATATGCTCCCCACAGAATCCTAATGAGTATTTGATGTTCATGTCCGTATTAAAAATATTGCTGCCAAATTCAGCCCTGATTTGCATAAGGGATTGGTTCACCCATAGGACTTTAATATATTTCCTCAATAATAACTTCACCACCGTAATATCCTCTACGTTTCTACTCTTATATTTTCAGTTTTGTGTCAAATGCATTTCATCAAATAGTTGGTGTGCAAAGTCTGAACTGAATTTTCTAATCTTTCTTGTGCCAAATCTTGTTATAAAACATGAATACTTTGCAAAGTAATTCCGTCAAACACTTGACATGCTTAATTAAGAACATTACTTGATCACGCTGTCATAAGAAACATATTGGCAACATATATAAAGTCTGAATTCGTTGAACAAAGACATAGCCATTAAACCAAACAGTTGGCATTCATCATATGATGATGATATCCAAGGCATCACACAAAACGTCTTGACAAACACTTGACCGGCAAATTGTATCAACTCATAATTTTGATTTTTCTAACCAACCATAAACTGTAATTTCCTATTTCAGTCCAAGCAAATTACAATGGGAATTATTTGGCAATTATTAACACTGAAAACTATTTAACAAATAATAATGAAACTTGGTAATTATCGCAGCAGACTTAAAAACTAGCAACCATCAAAATTGCAGCCACAATGTGTTACTATCAACCAACGCCCAAAGCTGAATGGATTGTGAGCTCAAAACACCAGACAATATCCTTTACATATAAAACATCACCTCCAAAATAACTCACGTGAGGCAAGTATGAACCATGGCTGGCATTGAAATGGTACGACAGGTAATAATGATGCACACTACAGCTCTTCCAACCATGTTCTCTCTAATTGTTGGCTACCAGATGCAATTTTCTGATAATCCTTTTAAACCTGAACCAATCTCTCACTAAATTCAAGCTCATTAATGGCTTTTGTTTGAAACCATCTCTCCAATTGCACAATTCATTCAATCTCTCACCAATTCGAAGTGCTGATATGCTTGTAGAATTCACAATTCCCAAGCCAATCTAAAACCCTTGAAAGATTTCCCAAGACTTCACCAAATGCAAACAAAATCAACCATTTATCAACAAGGAAATATAGAAAGGCTCTATCTTTCCAGGGATGGATGACGAAATAGTAACTAGGTTATTAGGTAGACTGTTAGACTTTGGGGAAGCATTAAGAGCTTGTGCGGGTTGAGATTCCTTGACAAAATTAGTAAGCCTTTCCAGCTAATCTAGATACGCTTGAAGGTATTCTACTAAAGACGTCTGAATTTTGGTCTTCTTGGCATGATCTATAATATCAAAAGCTTGCAAAGAACTTGCCAAAGAGGAAGAAAAACTTTCAGCCTGAGGCTTTGGATTTGACATACTATATTTGGGTACACTAGATGAAACAGGAGGAGTAGGCGTACTTACTTGGTTACTCACTGTATCCTTAGGAAGACTAGGCAGCAATGTTCCTCTTTTCGCAATGGTGATAGGTGTTTGCACATCATCCTTTTCTTTTGCAACCTCATCTCTTTGACGAGCTAATTGTGTTTGAGAACGTGTCATAACCGTGTATGCTTGACCAAAACCCTCATCAGGATCTGTGTCCTCGTAGTGTACATACCCAATGCTAGAGTCGTCGGTTGCTTCATCATTTTCATTGTATAGAGCAGCAATATCCTCTGTTTGATAATCATCTAGTATGGAACTAGTTTGATCACTTTCATAATATCTTGTGGTTGATTTGCATGGTGGGGCTTTAAGTGCATGCCTCTCCAGAGGAGGGGGAAGCTTTGCCTGATTCTTTGCTGCATAGTTGTGAGCATCATTTAGAAATGTCCTCCATGGGATATCCTTGTATGGGGCAGCAAAAGACTCCTGAGATATTTGCTTTTTAAGAGCAAGTCACTCATTTGCCAGCTTTTGAACCATAGGATCTGTGCTACCTGAAGCATAAACGTCATTGAAGGAATTTCCTTTTGACTGGTCCTGTAATGTCCCCAATTTTAGCAGGGTCATTGAATGGATGGTGCCAGATCATTATCGCTATCCTCGTGGTCTAGCGAGGTGTTTAGAGGGTCATTGGTGTGAACTTACTATTTATAGTAAGTCAATGGATAGTTCCGATGAGCTCAGATGAGTTAGAGGAGTTAATGATGCTCTCAGTTTTCATTTCTGGCTTCCGGTTTGGGCTCCAAGAATCTTGGAGAGAGCGTCTATTTATAGTAAGTCACCCCGTCAGGTTTGTTCATCATCTTTTATCATCAGGATCACTCCAGTGCAGACATATTTCGATTCTGATGCTTCTTCGGTTGTTTTCGCAAGACGGGTGAATTATTATTATTATTTAATTAAATTTGCTAAGGTTGCCATTATTGTTGGTATTATATGTTGGGCACCTTAGTGTTATAGCTCGTCGGAACCGGGATGAAAAGGTCATTTTTGGAGCCAAATGAGTTAATAAATTATATTACTCAATATGTGCCTAAGTATAAAAGTGCTTCAAGTGAAAATTGTGTGAGAGAAGACACTTTTTAATTATAAAAGCAATAGGCAAGGCATTCATTCACTATCGATTGAATATATTATATTTTGTTTGTTTTCTCTGAGGAGAAGTTCTGATTTGTAAATCAAATCCCTTGCTGAGGTATAAGGGTTTGATACTGAATTAGTTTAGCATCTGGAAGACTGATTCTCTTGGAGCTATTCTTTAATTGGTTGCTGAAGTATAATCAATTTCTCTTCCTTCATACTGTTTGCCTGTATCTTGGAGGAAGAAAGTAATTCTGAATCTGGATTGTTATTTGAACTGTGACCTGCATAAGAGGTCGAATTCATTTCTGCAGAGAAGAAGTTAACAGCTGGACGTGCCTATCCGAGCTGCGTTTTGCATTGGTGGATTCCCCTTTAGCATTTCGGGATCCTCTTTACTATTTCGGGTGGCTATTGGACCCGAGATTTAACGTCAAGTTGCACCCACAGGGAGCTGCATGACCTAGGCAGTGCTGCGGGCATCATTCTTCAGCCGCGGGTGAAGCACACTTGAGTTGTGGCAGGGATTAGCTATCGTGTGGGAGGCATCCAAGTGGCTTTAGCCATTGTTAGAGAACTACATCATACGTGGACAAAAATGACATTTACAGATACAATCATTTGATATTTGATAATTGCCAATGCATTAATCTTTGAATTAAATCGAATATAATTTCCAGAATTATATATTTGATTTAAGATAATTGCAAATGCATTAATATTTGAATAAATCGGATATAATTTCCAGACTTATGTCACATAGGTATTTCTGAAATAATTGTGTATGTTGGCTGAGAATATCAAATTGAAATTGAATATATTGAATAAAGGATATTTTTTCTATAAATTGTATCTTTGTGCCAAAATCAAATTGAAATAACAGCAGAGCCAGGTCGGGCTCATTACAGGTCCTTACGAATCTTGCCAGCCATGATAAGATCATCCTCAATCTCTGTTGCCAGAGTCTGAGCATTAGCCAAACTTGTAGGAATGACCATTCTCAACAAGAAGTTGAGTGTTGATGAAAAAGCACTCTAGGTTCCCTGCAGTGAGTTGTGAAGCAGTTGGAATCCGGTTTGCTAGTTTGTTGAACTTAGCAATGGACTTGCGCATGCCTTCATGTGCCTCCTTCATTGTCAGTGAGTTGAGCAAGCAGAGCATGCTCATCTTCAGTAGGCTTAAAACGTTCTTCAAACTTAGTCTTCAAAGAGTCTGAATCAGTCATAGCCCCTGAAGCAAGATTGTAGAACCAGTCTGCAGCAATACCTTGTAAAGTCTCTATGAAGAGCCTTACAGAAACATCTTGATGTTCAACGGCAAGCACGCCGCATGCAATATAGAACGCCTTGAATGTGCTCATCGGGGTGTTGCTTTCTGTCGCCATAGAACTTGGGAAAGTTCTTGCGAGAACCTTGCAGAAGTGGATGCAGCGTTGGGGTGAGATTAAGAGGACCAAAATTTGTCCCCCATGGGCCTGTAGCAGCCATTTTGGGAAAAAGTGGGATAAAAGGAATTAATGACTTGAAAAAGAATGGAGAGGTTTCACTTAGTACCGTCTTCTTCTTCTTGGATGGTGGATAGTTGGTAGTTTGTGAAAGAGGGGCTTTGGTGGCCAGGAGGCCAAGCTTAGCTTGTTGGGCCCAACTTGGAGTAGTGCTCTTTGAACCTTCACCCTTATTACGACCCTCCAGTATGAAGAATTAGAACAACCTGAAAAGCAAGATTTACAACAATGGATTATCATAAAACATCAAACTTCAAATGAAAGCATGAGGCTTCCGAATGCGTTCGTAGATCCCCAACAAAGTCGCCAAAAACTGTTGGCTAAAATTTTTGTATGTTACTGTAACCACAACTTACAAAAATGTGATTTTAGACAACGTTAAGTGAGATTACTCTCTCCTCTCAGCAATAGGGAGGCTCCCTTCTTACTGCAAGTGACTTCAACAAGGACTTAACTGATACTTACAAGAAAGGGTGGTTCTTACAATCGATTCCTCTTTTTTCAGGAACGATTCACAAATATCTTTCAAACAACACTAAAATTATATAAAAAAGGACTTGTCGCCACGATAATATCAATAGCCTTTTGGTTGACGTAAGAGCAACCAATAGGATACCAATTTTCTTCCTAGTGAAATAGTTATAGAAACCCAAAGTCTTCTACACTTGTTTCGAGAGATAGATTAACAACTATGGGTATACGATAAAGCTCAAAGTTTTAGAATGTATACCTTGTAAATCCTATAAAGTTACTTAAAAGTGAGGCGCAAAGTCACCCAGCTCCTAGTATCTGAAAGCCACTCTAAATTATCTTAACCTGCCTCTGTTGTAACACAAAGTTTACAAAAAAACACAAATTAAGTACTCAAAAGATTATGATAGCATAAATAATGCATGAATTAAAGATTGAATTATCTATGCAATGTAAGAATACATAAACAATCCACAAGGCTTTCAACACAAAGTTTGAGCAAACTTGTTCTTTCTATTCACTTTGAAACTTTTGCACAATAAAACTCAAAGTTTTCACTTTACAAGAATTTTCAGCATAGTTTATGTGTATAAACAAAAGATCATTTTTAAAATGAATCCCACTCCTTTATATAGGTGAGGAGTTGGGAGAAACCTAGCAAACTTGATTTATTCTACAACTAACTTTGACTTATTCAAACTACAAGTCGTAATATATTTAACTTGCAATTCTATTACATGTAATAGCTTTACAGGTGAAAGGTCACCTACAATAACAACTTGCTCTTTGATTACATGTAATTTGTCAACAACTATCTAAAAAGCATGGAAAAAAGTGCTAAGTTTCTTGAGACACTTTTGGATCTTCTTCAAAGACCATCTATGAAAGCCTCGAATCTATGGATAGATTCCTGCACTATTCCAGGATCTGGCACACCTGTATGGCAAGCTACAACAGTCGTTTTGATGATTGTGTCTGCACACCTGGAAATGACTTTGTTGTTCTCTTCAAGTTTGGCTTAAAGACAATCTAATGAAAATTTAAAGTTTGTGAGCTTGTTCATGGAACTAAGAGTGAAATGATACGTCCCAAGCTCTACGTGAATCACTTTCATGAGCTCAGATATTGAAACATCTTCTAGAATCAGCTTATTATTCTCATTCATTAACCTGCATTACAGTTCCCCGAAACCTTCGTTGATCACACGTTCATTCTCCCCACAGATACCAATGGCTGCCTTTAAATCCGTGACCAGCCCTTCAATCACTTGGCCCTTATTCACCATTAGCTTCTGATACTCAATAAATATTTCCCGAGAGGAAATGGCATTGTACTCACACAGCACGTCCAAATCAATCTCTGGAAACTTGTTCTAGACTCCCAAGTCCTCATCCAAGACCTTTAGATATTGATTGAATGATGCAAGGACTTCATTCAATTTGGCTGCATTCGTTCTAGCATGAGTCAACACCCAGAAAGCATCTCTGATTAGTTGTGTCCTTTGAGCCACTATCTGGTTGACCCAATCATCCACTGCCTTGGCCTTTTCTCCAATCTTCTCAGCTTGCCTGATTGATTCTTCTGGAAGAGAAGAAGCAATGGGATTAACCTGTTGTGATGAATTAGTGATCTTTTGGATCACTTCTCGCAATCAAGCATTTTCCTCCTTAAGCTGATTTTTCTTGGCCCATAGCCGATCATTGCTCTGAGAAAGCAGTGCTATTGAGTCTTGTGCTTCCTTTTGGTATCGAACCCACGTTTGCTTACCTAGTTCCACTCTCGTGAACCTATAGTCAAATATTTGCAACTCATCCCGCAGTTTGTCTACAAGAGGCTCTGCAATCTCAACATACTTTGTTTTATCTGGATCAACCATCACCCTAGAGACTATCTTTGCTTACTTACTCTTTGGAGGCTTGGTCTTCTTAAGTTACCTGAAATCAAAGTCATTTGGGGGAACTTCTTGCTTCTTCCTCTTCAAAGTAATTGCATTGATCCAAGGAGGTAGCCTAAAAGAAGCATCTTGGGTTGGAGTAGTGGTAGCTATTGCAGACATTAATCCTGATTGTATAATTGTTGTGACAATGGGTGGTGCCTCAGTTTGAATAGCTACAAGGGCTTGAGCACCTTGAGAAGCTTCAGCCATAAACCTGTCAAAATTTGCAACTGAAGTATCCATGAGAGTCATAGAAACATCTGATAGAATCAGAAATGTGGAATATGCTTCAAATACATTCTCCAAAATGTCATAATGCTCCTCAGAAACGAATGAGGGAACAGCTGAGGAAATAGGCATTATGGATGAGTTCACTTGAGGAACACAAACTATAGAAAATGAATCTACATCAGTGTCAAGAGGAGACATAGGAGCTTCAGTAGGTACTAGCACCATTGCAGGAATCACCTTTGTGCTTTCAGCATGAGATACTTCTGGAACATGATCTTCCTGCAATTCATCCTCACTGGCTACAACTTGTATTCTTTCCTATACTGCCACATCCTACTTTTCTAATAATATCTCTTCTGATGACTGAACTGTGGCTTTACCCCCTTTGATTTTGAGCTTTGGTATCCCTAACACTGCTGATGAAGAAGAACCATCCTTCGTCTTGGCCCTGGTCTCGGATTTTATGCCCAACTGGGCCAGCTGTATAAAAACCTTTACCAGATTTAATTTTAATGGTTTTTATGTCCCTTCTTTTCAGCCATGCATTGGTATTGGCTAGAATGGACTGCAACCTGTCAAAGATAGACATGCTTTCCTTAGGTGACCACAAGAATGGCTTGATAGGAACTTTTTCAATCTGTCGCTCATGATATTCAGGATCAAGGATATCCTCATCATCCTCCTCACCTTCAGGAATCTGGGTCAGATTAAAATCTATAATCTGCTTCAGAGTCAACTTGTTGCAATCCATTCTTCTTATGTCGTCCTCTGTATGCAGGACAATCTAGATATCCTCGAGGCGATGAAGATAAATGAAATTTCTCCTAATTTTATCATTCATCCCTCAGTAGTCAAAGTGCTTCCTAGATTTAAACTTCTTGAGTGAAATCTCCTACAACTTTGTTTCCATGCACTTTGCCTTGGGTGTGGTAATCAATGAATATCTTCCTATCTGAAGTGGGTTCTATGTAGAGATACCAAGCCTTGCTTTATGCTGATTTGATTGATAGGCCTGAACTGCCATGAGCTGCCTTGCAAGATCCATCAAGATAATTTGTTCTGTGGGGTACCGTGGAAGTGTGTATGGCTCATCATCAAAGCAACCAACCCTCATGTAAGTAAAGATTGGAAACTGCAGGAACAAGCATCCACATTCATTCACCTTCTTCCAGACTACATATGACACTCTTCTTTTCGGGAGTGTTTTATTGAAGAGGCACATGTAGTGTCCGTAGAATGCATCTTGTACTCTCCTGTAATGTACCCTGCTAGGCTTTAGAGTTAACTGCTTATAGTATTCCCAAACTGAATAAATTGTTAAGTTTTAGGATCACTGAAAATGTAATAGCACTCTCTATATTTTTTGTGTTTCAAATGCAGCAATCTCTCTTGCATTTATATTGAGGATGAGGCAAGGAGAGACATGTCCCTTCATGGGACATGTCTATTCATTATTATGTGATTAATATAATGATGATTGATTATGTAACTATCCCTTTAGAGAGGCATGTCCTTTAAAGGACACGCCTCTTCCCATTAATTATAATTTAATCAATCTAATAATATCTCATCAATCAATTATTAATTTAGAATAATATAATGGATTAATATTGAATATTAAATTTCATATGATTAATAATAATATAACATATATAATGTATTATTATTAATCAACATATATTATATGTATTCTAAATGATCATACGACTAAAGCTACAAACATTAACACTCCCTCTTAGCTAGGGAGGATTATCAAACATAATGTGTAGTGGTCTCCAGTGCGAACACTTATGACCCTCACCATAGCTACACAAAACATCAACACTCCCTCTTAGCCAGAGAAGATAAAATCCATCAAGATGCAAATCTCAATAAGTTCATTAATTTTGAAAGAGAGGAGATATCACCTC
>MU228286.1:931239-949240 GCA_018584345.1 Thuja plicata | reverse complement strand
TGTTGACCAGGTTATCAAAATTCACATGACACAATCTTTTATGCCATAACCAACTTTCTTCTACTTGTGCAATAAAACATGAACTTTCAGTGAGATCAAGATAGAATAGATTACCTTTTGTTTGCTTGCCAGTTCCAACTAGGTTTCCTTTATCATCCATGAGCTTGGCCATACCATTCTTGAATTCTACCTTGAAACCAATGTTATTCAGTTGTGCCACACTTATTAGATTACGCCTTAGTCCTTCAACCCAATAAGCATTATCACATTTGATTCCTTCAGTTAGAGCAATACAACCTTTACCTTTCACATAGCAAGGTTCATTATTCCCAAATATGACACTCCCACCATCATAGTGCTCAAGATGCTTGAATTTTGTTTTATCACCAGTCATGTGGTGAGAAAAACTACTATCGATTATCCAAGTTTCATTAACATGAAAGAAAAGTGCAGTCTTTTCATTTTCTTCATTATCTAACTCATCTTTAATAGCAATGTAAACCATTTCATCTTCATCTTCATCACTATCAGAATCTTTTGCAATATAACAAGATTTCTTACCTTTGTCCTTGTAGCTTTTGTAACTTTTGTAATCTTTCTTGCCTTTGTACTTGTTGAACTTTCTCTCATCTTTGTCCTCTTTGTTTGGACACTTAGCAGCAATGTGGCCAACCTTGTCACATGAAAAGAAAATCAATGGTATTCTTCCTTTGTACTTTCCTTTTCCTTTGGCATCTCTCTTTGCAAGTAGTGCTTCAATGATTTCTAGATCTTCATCATCAGATTCATCATCACTATCATTGTCAATCTATTTTCCTTTTGAGTTTCTATCCATCTTACCAAGGCTTAATTTGGCTTTGAATGCAAACTCAAGATTGCTAGGATTAGGAGAATAATTGTCAAAATTGTCCAACTCAAAAGCTATAAGCCTTCCAACCAGTGCATCTAGAGTTATATCATTACTGCACCTCATCTCTTGAATATCTGAAACTCTAATTGCATAGATAGGAATGAAAGTTCTCAATACCTTACTAACCACTGTTTTGTCTTCAATCTATCCACCAACAGCTCTGATGGCACTGCCACTTTTCTTAATTATGTCACTGTATTTTGTAATGTCTTCTCCTTCTTTCATTTTCATCTGATCAAACTGACCTCTGAGACTTTTTTTTTGGCTCTCTTTACATTGTCATCTCCTCCATGGATATCATGCAGTTTCTTCTGCATATCATAGGCAGTAGGGTAGTTCTTGACTTCATCAAATTCTGAATAGTTGAGTGAAGAATCTATATCAATCATCATTATGTTATGACTCTTCATGTCCACCATCTGATCCACAGACATAGGTCTAGGTGGTTCCACATACTTGTGTTGACCTTATGGCAAGACATATTGTCAATTATTGCCAAAACACTTAGTCATCACAGTTTTGACTGAGCCAGTAGTGCAACCTGAGCAGTTACTATGTAACCCGAGCAGTGGCAGTGTCGACTGAGCAAATAGTGGTAATCAGTATTACCCAAGTGAACAGAGTAGCCTGAGTACACAGAGTAGCCCGAGTGACAGAGTTAAATATGTTTCCCGAGTGACAGTTTTGGGCCGACTTAACTTATATTGTTAGATCTTAATTTATCTTATGGAAGCCGACTTACAGTTGCATTTGGTTTGGATAAGGTATAAATATAAAGTATTTTATTTATCTAAAATGTATGTGAATAGATGTATAAGAGCATGTATGCGAATATGAAGAGACAGGTTATTTAAGAGGCTACAACAATATAAGGAACAACAGAGACTAATCCATCACAGTTAGGTGGTTAGTTTATATCATTGGATCTTATTCAGCAAATCAGAGTTGCATTGAAGATCATCTAATGGTTCATCCTAACAGGTGCATCAACAAAATTCTCTAACAAGGTGGATCTAACAGTCCTTTATAAATCTCCTAACAGAGTTGCATAACTTGGTTGTATTGTATAAAATCCTTTCACAAGGTGGACTTAACAGTCCTTATTGCTCCTAACAGGGCAGACCATCATAAGTGGTCAATTCATAAGTGGTCAATTGTAATATTTAACAGGCTAAATTTATACTGCAATAATAAATCTTGTGGGTACCATCCCCACCCTAGTTTTACTTTCTATTTGGAAGGTTTCTGGGTAACCAAATATTATGTCAAACTATTGTGGATATTTTATGGCTTTTCATTTCATGCATGCAATCAGAGTAGATAATATAATATTGGATTAAAAGGATTAATTTGTATTGGTTCCTGATTCACCCCCCCCCCTTCTCAGTCACATTGACTCAACATATTTCCAATAATTAGTATCAGAGCGTAAGGTTCTCTTTACAAAATTTTAATAGCTTGAGCCAAGATCAGAGGCAATGGAAATATATAGACTGGAGAAAGCCATTGAAAATGAAAAGATAGATCTACAAGTGGCCATGGATCAGATCAAGAAACTCAAGGAGAAGCTCTCTCTTTCCCTAAAAAGAAGAAAGGATTTAGCAGTACAGATGAATAAAAAATTTACATAGAAGAAAGAATTGATGACTTATGCAAAGAAATAAGTTTTGAAGAAGCAGATGCAGCAATTGAAGACCTACTTGCAAATAATTTCAATTTACATGAAGAAGTTAGAAAATTGAAAAGAGAACAATAAATTCATTCAGTCAGAATATGTGAAGTCATAGAATAAAAGAGTCAAGAAGAAAATAAAAGAGAAATGGCACAAGAAGATAAAATATTGCTGAGTACAAGATTAGAGGAAAAAGAAAATGAAATTCATCATTTGTCACTTCAGCAAGCAGATATGATAAATCAACTCAATAATGTAAATCAAGAAGTTATCAATCTGAGAACAGAAAATGAAAAACTATAGAATGATCTCAATATTGAAAAACAAACCAATGAGAGTATGATGAATTCACAAGGAAGCATGGATCAGTTGACATAGAAAACTCAACTCAGACATCATTGACAGACTGGATTAGGTTATACTGAACAAGGTGAATCCTCACAGTAAGGAACTCAAAAGAATAGAAAACCTACTTGTAATCATTGTGGCAAGTTAGGGCACACAACAAACAAGTGTTGGAGTAATGGAAAAACAAATTTTAATGGTAAATTCTATAGATGCAATGAACATGGACATAGGGAAGGTGAATGCACTAAGAAACCTAAGTTTGAAGGAAAATGTTTCAATTGTAACAAACAAGGTCACAAATCCTCCGAGTGCAGAACTAAGAAATGGAACCCTGTTGAACAACTAGCTAAAAAAATTTTGGCTGGGATTACAACACATGGAGCAGATGTTGTCACTGTGGTGAATATGGGCATATTGGTGCAAATTGTGTAAAGAATCACCTCAGAAAAAGGAATCCTACTAAGAGATGTTATGTATGTAAACAAATTAGTCATCTAAGCAATTGCATGAACAGAGTGAAAGTGGATACTAGTTTTGAGAAAGGCAAAACAAAAGTTTCTGAAATCAGAATTGAGATGAATCAACAGTGGGTAAGGAAATCCACTGAAAGTTCAGATCAACAATGAAGGATTGAATGACACCCAAAGAAGTGAATTGGGTGGATCTACCATCTCCAAATAAACATGCAAGGAGACTATTGGAACTGTACATACAAGTGATCCTACATCATTTCCAGATATGATAGTAAGTCCAAATCAACATATTGATGCACTAGGATATATTATATTTTTAATTGAGTCAAGATCTCAGTAACACCCGAGTTGCACAAGCTTAACCGAGTTAAGTCAGGTTGTATGGTTTTGAGGACACAAAATTTAGTGTTTCCGAGCTTTATTCCAAGCTATGCCAGCTACCATGTACGAAGCATTTAATGAAAAATCAATGATAAAATCTCTTATAAAAGATGAATTGCAAGTGTTATTATTTACAAAGCTTTCAGTTTGCAGAGTGATTTAGTGCCTTAAGCAATTCAGAGCGAGTTTGTATTCAAAATTTTTTAGTTGTGAAGTTTTATCGAACCCCTGAGCATAATGGCATCCACATCTAGTAGCAAGGTTAAGAAAGGATCCGATATGTTGGTCAGGAATGCAATCTGCAAACCTCCTAAGTTTAAGCTTCATCCAGCGGTTGCGAAGGAGATAGAACCGATGAGAGCTCATTCCCTAATTCCTCCAAGGGTATTATTGATTAATGAAATCTGAGCCTTCTATCATTACACAATTCAATAGCTTGGAACATTGGAAATGAAGAGTGCTTATGATAAAATTTGTGATGCTGGAAGTCTGAAACCAGAGCATAAACATCTAGAAGTCAAGGGTTTGAATCACATCATGCATATGCCACATAATTTCTTGATTAAGTGGATTAGGTTCATTCTGAGCCTTGTTCACGACATGCAGCTATGGATGGAGAAACCTGTGAAGATCACAAAGACAATGATACACCATGTTATAGGGTATCCTATGTTGGAAAAGTCTAAAGCCACCAAAACCCTACCTCGGGACGTCCTAGCTGAGAAGACTCTTGCCGAGTGAGATGGAAGAGGCATGAGACTTAATGGAGTAAGTGACATGGAATTGAAGTTTGGGATTCATGTTATTGCTCACAAACTCTACATCTCTAGCAGACCTAACAGCGTACTATGTGAGGCTGTGGACTTGGCATACAAGGTGGTCAAGAACAACCTCTCATTCGACCTTGCCGAGTTGCAGCTCATCCAATTGAGCAAGAACATGGAGAGCATCCAGGAATCAAAGACCAATCCATGTAAGTTTGGTTCACTTCTAGTCTACATATTCTTATACATTTAGAAGATTTTCCCTTCCAAAGGCACAATTGTTTGGAAGAAAGATAGACCCATAATATATCAGATAAATGAGTTTATAGCTGAGTTAGGAGACAACTTTGAGAGCATCATAAATGCATATTTTGAGAAATTCTGACAAAATATGAAGAATAGGTATAGAATTCCTAAACAGTTGGTTGAAGACCATAAGGATGATGTTTGTTTCCTAGTTGACTGTGATAAAGTATATATTTAGGCAGTCGGACCTAGGGTTGCATGGGTAAAACCTCTTGCATATGAGGTTAACATAGATGAGACCAAGAACATCATTGAAGCTCTTGTGAATGAGCATGTTGACCCCAAAGCACCTTACTTTGGTACATATGAAGAAGCCAAGAGAAGAATTTCAATAGAGATTGAGATTCCCAAAATTCTGAAAAGAGGAAAGAAAAGGATGGAACAGTTTGGAAAGAAGTATGGAAATACTTATCCTTCTATCTTAGTAAGACAAGGAGATGAAATCAAGATAGAAGATGATATATTTGAAAAGGAAGAGGAAGAGGTATAAGTAGAGCCTCCTAAGAAGAAAAAGAGGCTAATTCTCAAGAAAACACCTAAGGCCCCTACCCCTGTCCTCAATACCAACAAACCAACAAGATAAAGAAGGAAACTCATATTACCTAAGGAAGATGAAATCAGATTCAAGAATCCCCCACCTACCTTTGAGAAGAAAATTGAAGCCTTAAGAGAAGGCAGTGGTATGATTTCTTTGAAATATTTGAATTATGCTTCCAGAACTAAGGATGAACATAAGCAAATTGAGGAAGCAGTTGTAGAGAAGATGACTAGATGGAAGTATGATCCATCTGAACTAAAGATTCATATGCCTGAAGACCTATTCAAGGAAATATCTATTCCCTGGAGCAATGTTGTCCGAATAGAAAAAGACATCAAAGAACAAACATTGAGGCAAGTCATGCCTACCATGACAAACAAAGAAGCAAAAGAGGCAATGACCAGGTATGAAAGTAATCACACTCCAAGGTTCAGGACCTTTCAGGTATTGAATAAGAAGATAGAGGATGTGGTTCAAGCAGCTACAAACATATGGAAGACAATATTGGAAATCAAAGAAGAAGACAAGACTAAAGTACTGAGTAGAGAACACAAGGAAAAGGCTGATGATGCATATTTACCTAAGGTATAATCCATTGAAACATCCAATGCAGAGTAGATAGTAGTAGAGGTAATGACATCTCTACCACAGTCACCTGTACATGTCATCATATCTCTGAGCAAAGAAAAGTCTATTGAATCAACATTAGGACTAGTAGGAACCAAGCACCAAGCTCCACCTACTACTGGGCCAAGCCTGACCGAGTCACAGAAGGTAATTGTGAACACTCCCTCAGTGAGCACAGATGCTACATTTGATTCAGACCCCACAGTTGGTGCAAAAAATTTCACTGACCTATTCCAACTTAATACTAAGGAGAAAATAGAGGAAGGAAAGGAAGTGGATGATAGTGGAAAAGGTAAGGAAATTATTCCCTCACCTAATCCTAAGAATAGTGGAAAAAGAAAAGAAACAATCACTAATGATATAGATGTTGAGAAATACATTGTGATTCCAAATTGGGATCTATCCAATCTGTCAGTAGAGAAAATGGACACACTAGGGGACCTATGGAAGAAAAGAGCCACACAACAAAAGCTCCAAGTAGAGAAGAAGAGAAACAGAGTGCTGGAAGACATAAAAGGTATATTCCTAGAGGCACTAGAAGTAGAAGTAAATGAGAGTGATTCCATTATGGACCAACTTGTAGACATAGTCCACAAGTTCAATAAAGATTTAAATGGTCAAGAAAAACTACTGTAGAAGGTAGAAAGAAAGTTTGAGAACAAAGTCCTAGAGAATGTTGCAAGCAAGATTGCAATTGATCAAGTCAAGCTAAATTCTCTCATTAGCTCTCTAGAGACTACAGTAAATAATGTTGCTTCATTATTTATAAATATAAGTGATACTTCTAATTTTACAATGGAAATCAAGACAAAGCTGACAAAGGTTCATACAAATCTAAAGGAAAGTGCAAATGAGTTGGCACTTAACCCGAGTTCAAGCTCAACACATCTTGTGAAAATTAAGTGTCTAACAGACATGTAGTTTTAATTACTAAGGGAAGAAGCAAGGACAAGAGAATCTCTCACAACCATGTAGAGCCAACTCCTTCCACACATGGATGTAATGTAGAAGCATATAGCTCATGCTAAGACTCTTATTCATGACAACAATTTTTTAGTTGCAAAAACTATGATGGAGCTAGCAGCAGAGTTACAAATAGAGTTACACATCCTGAAGGTGTTGTAGGATAATTGGGACAATACTTTGTCTCATATTTTAAAGGTACATAGTGATTTCCTATCCTATTTTTGTATTACCATATAGATATATTTTGGTATTTGTGTTAAAAACAAGGGGGAAATGTATATAGGATATAGGAAAGTTGTATATAGGAAATACATGTACAGAAGAGAAGTAGAGCAGTGATATATATAAGTGTTACAAAAAACATTTTGAAAAAGAAAAAAAAAAAGTCAGTTGTAACCGAGTCACAGAGATAGTGTCAAAACTTGAGAAAGTACCCAAGCATATGGTAAGGGGGAGTTTTGACTCTGAGCAGTTTTTGAACATGATAAGTGTTTTTGGTCACTAATGCCAAAGGGGGAGATTGATGACCTTATGGAAAGACATATTTTCAATTAGTGCCAAAACAATTAGTCATCATAGTGTTGACTGAGCCAGTAGTGCAACCTGAGCAGTTACTATGTAACCTGAGCAGTGGCAGTGTCGACCGAGCAGATAGTGGTAATCAATATTACTCGAGTGAACATAGTAGCTCGAGTAAAAAGAGTAGCCCGAGTGATATATTTTAGTATGTTTCCCGAGTGACAGCATAATGCTCGAGTGTCAGTGTATTGCCAGGATGGATTATATGACCCGAGTGACAGTTTTGGGCGGACTTAGCTTATATTGTTAGATGTTAATTTATCTTATGGAATCCGACTTATAGTTGCATTTGGTTTGGATAAGGTATAAATATAAAGTATTTTGTTTATCCAAAATATATGTGAATAGATGTATAAGAGCATGTATGCGAATATGAAGAGACAGATTATTTAAGAGGCTAAAGCACTATAAGGAACAACATGGACTCATCCATCACAGTCAGGCGATTAGTTTATATCATTGGATCTTATTCAAAAAATCAGAGTTGCATTGAAGATCATCTATTGGTTGATCCTAACAGGTGCATCAACAAAATCCTCTAACAAGGTGGATCTAACAATCCTTTATAAATATCCTAACAGAGTTGCATTACTTGATTGTATTGTATAAAATCCTTTCACAAGGTGGACTTAACAGTCCTTATTGCTCCTAACAAGGAAGGCCATTAGAAGTGGTCAATTGTAAGTTTTAACAGGCTAAATTTATACTGGAGTAATAAATTTTGTGGGTACCATCCCCACCCCAGTTTTACTTTCTATTTGGAAGGTTTTTGGGTAACCAAATATTGTGTCAAACTATTGTGGATGTTTTATTTCTTTTCATTTCATGCATGTAATCAGAGTAGATAATCTAATATTGGATTAAAAGGATTAAGTTTTATTGGTTCCTGATTCACGCCCCCCCCCCCCCCCCCCCACCTCAGTCACATTGACTCAACATATTTCCAACAATTTGTGGTCCAAGAATTGCAAACCAGTATCTCCAATAGTAGATAGATGTAGCCTCATCAACTCTTGCCATGCAGGAAAGTTGTCCTTGTTAAGCTTGGGGATCTCCCTTCTGTAAGACATCTTTTATCTTTAGCTTAGGCCTTGAAACCTTCCCTTAATGCACCAAAAGCTCTGATACCAATTGTTGGAAATGAGTTGAGTAACTGAGAGGGGAGGGGTGAATCAGTTACCACAAAAAAAAAAATCCAAGTCCCTTAGATGTCTTAACCAAACTTATCATTCTGTTCGGTTAAAAAAATATATTTTGTTGTTATTCGGTTAACAAAGCAATCTTAAGATATTAAATATGATTAAAATTTAGTGATTAAGTGTAGAAACATAAAGCATAAAGAAAATAACATGTACATAGATGACACCAAGATTTACCGTGGAAACCCAATTTGGAAAAACCACTAATTGCAACTAGTCACTATTTTTCACTCTTATGAAGTGAGCCCTGTTAGGAGCCAACCCTGTTAAAGGTTACAAAACACACTATAATGTGTGACCCTGTTAGAAGTGGCCTTGTTAGAGGTCTTCAAACACTTCAATGTAGAAATGCCACCTTGTGAGAGGATTTATGAAAAGACTATTAAGTCTACTCTGTTAAGAGATTTGGATCACTGTTACAATTATTAGAGAGTAATATTGAGTTTGACCTAATTGAAGAAGCAACTATATTTGCAGATCCAGATCTTTGTTCTAGGTTTAACTAGATCCTTATTGATCAAATATTCTTTTGCAGCTCGGTCTGGATATTCTGTCCTTAATCAGAATTCCCTCTTACTTTGCCTTCATTCTTAATATCAAAAACTCTACTACACATTCAATCCAAACTTGACCATGTATATATATGATAACCCTTGTCAAGTCGGCTTGAATACCCTTCCAAACAAACAATAAAACTTAATTCTATTGGCTGTAATTAACCAATTAAATATAAAGTGTAAACTATTATTATTCGGCTGACACTAAATGCATAACTCAGTTAAAACTGTAATCCTTCGATGCCTGACCGTTACTCGGATGAAACTAAATTTACTGTAATGCTCGAGTGAACTCGGTTAGTATTAAAAATCACTTGGCTGATACTGGAGTCTTCTTCAATTCCTGAGAGAGCTCGACATACACTGACTGTGCTCGGTTAGGTTTCGACATATGTGTAACATCACTACATTTGTGTAGCATCAATGACAATACACAATTGAATCATTGCCTTCAACAATATGGTATGGCTCAATAGAGTCATGAATTGTAAAAAGAGGAGAATTTTTGGTTGTCTATAGTTTGAGGGATTGAGTATTTACATTTAAAAATAATAATAATTAGATATTTAGTTTGTGCTAAGTATAGTACCTGGGTAAAAGCATGAAGGTGTGTCTCACTTCAGGCTAACTCAAAGGATTCAACCAAGCAAAACTTGACCGAGTAGCACTTGGTTGAATCCATGTACGCGCTGTGTGGTGCCTAATGGTGCCTACGTGGATAGAGGTACTCGGCCCAATGGGACTCGGTTGAATACCACTTGGTCGAGTCCCACTCGCATAATAAAAACCCTGGAAGGTAGTCTAAGCCCCTCATTTTCACAGTGAGGGGCTAGCAGAGCAGAGCAGGGGGCTTGAGGACTTTCGGCCAAGTGCGAGGTAGGTGCCCCACTTTTTTGCATTTATTTAATTTTTTGTTTTTTTAAGTTTCTTTTGTAATTATATGGTTTAAAAATGATATTTTAATGTCATATTAGTACCAAATGTTTATTTTTTCATTTTTTTTCATAATTATATGTATGAAATGGCTAGTTTTAATATTTTGTTCTAAAAACTAAAACCTTAAACCTTAAAACTTAAAAATCAAACTTTCAACCTTCAACATTAAACCTTAAACCTTAAACCTTAAAACTTAAACCTTAAACATTCCATCAATGTTCACCATGTACACTATAGATGACATCAATACTACATTAGAGAACTAACAAAAATTTTAAACATAAAAACATAAATAATCTAAACTCAATTTCAAATACTTATATAGCCTTAGTGTATTCTAATAATATTACTAGATGCAAGAATCAAGTTTGTCATTTTCTCATGCAACATGAACCTTAATATGTCTATATTTTTCATTTATCAAATTTTACAATTTCATGCAAGATTAAACATGCAAATATGTTTACAATATCCCATATGTTTTCATTTCATGTGTATGACATGCTATTTTCTTTTCCAAATAAACCAATATAAATTTGAAATCATGCTCCTTTCCTTAAATGATATGTTGTAGAAATGTTTTGGCCATTCAAAGAACCTTTGAACATCAACATTAATAAAAACTATTCAATGAACCATTAAAAGACTAAAATTTTACTATACATATGTAATATGTAATGATTCAATACATCTTAAGGAGATGTACTATGTATGATTTGAATGCCTTAGGGAAATGAAATTATTTTTAATTTACACAGTTTTTAATCTTTTTTGTTCAATGTATGTGTTGCAAAATTTAAGTGTACATTTGATGATTTGAATGTATTTTAAGGGGATTTGTAATATGTTTAATGATTTGAATGTCTTAACGGGATGTTTAATTAAGAAATGATTTGAATCTCTTAGGGTTCAATGAAATCATTTTTAATTTACTTGAGGTTTGTAATGTTTATAAGGTTAATGTTTAATTTTAGATCTGATTTGAATGTATAGTTTGTACATACAACACATATATGTATATACATGAACTATTTTTTAAATTCTATTTAATGTACATGTGTGCACTTGTAGTTTTTATCTAGATTTGTGCATCTATCATATCTATACATCATGGCATCCAGTGGTTCAGAGCCTAGTGTACATCATGATAGTGACCATGCATTATGGGCATTGTCTCATGCTACTCCCCAGAGTAGGGAGAATCATAGATAGGGGACTATTTCTAGATTGCATGCCACTCTAGCTCAGCTTAAGCAGACGCTGCAAAATAACACTAGTACATTTAACCCTAATTTTTTACCAACATTTTGACGGAGCATTAAAATGGTTCTTCTTGGTCAGATTATAGAAGGAAAACTTTGATTTTTTTTAATCCATTCCCATTTTGGTCATGATTGCGATGAATAGGAAATTTCATCGCAATTGAGATGAACATGGGCATAACTTTGAAAAAATGGTTTTATTTCATTTCATTATGTTATGCCGCGAAGAAGAGCTGAAGGAGCACACGCGGAAAGTACCAAGGGCTTCACAATAATGTTCTTTTCAGCTGAATGAAGACCTTGTACAAATAAGAAGTCTGCATATGCATTGCTACGGAGTATATTCCTTCCAAAATACAATCCATGGAGGCCTCTACTTGTAGTTGTTGAGTGTATGAAGGTAAAGGTAGTCTCTTTGGGGATGCATTCTTCAATATTGCTTGGTTCTGACCCTTGTCCTCTAATATGGTCGTAAGTTGCTCCATCCAACTATCCAACCTACCATCCCCGCCTTCTTCTAAGATTATTCCATCCGCCTCCAGATAGTTTCAAATACACTGAGCCCCTTGATTCTTCCTCAAGTTGTATAATTTCATTAAGAAATCATATTTTTCTTTTTAATAAATTTCTTGGCTAAAAAGGGTTTAGAGTTAAACTTTGAACTATATCAAATCTAGTCATTAAGTGTGCGTTATCATATTAGTAATAATGCATATACAGTCTAAATGTTGTTAGCATTGTTTTACTTGACCTATCATTTGCAATTTTTTGTACATAGGTTATATTTTTGTTGTTGTGAAATTGTTACTCAATTGTAATAGTTGAAGTTCAATTCTCTAGCTTATATAGTAATCCACAATGCAATGTAGTCTCTATCTCTCCTTCAATCAATCTGATACTAACCACAAATCTGTGAAAAATGTTACAAAATTATAGTGGTGTTTATCCCATTCACCACTGGATATCCATAGAACTATAAGACATCAATCTGTAGAAAATATTGGCAGTATGAATCTCTAAAAGGATTAGTTCAAAATGAATTTTGGTCATCATAAATTTGGAAAATATTTCCTTTCTAGAAACATAATCGAAAACTTCAACGAAGCATTTCCTCATATACAATTAACCTCCATCAAAGGATGTCACTTTATCTGATAGTAAAATGATCATCAAAATAAAATTTAAATTGTAAATAATTGTCATTTCAAGTAAAAATGAGGATAAAACACATAGACAACACAAATTTTGTTTTGTTCAAGTTATTATTAATTTTCTTCATACATCCACAATCTGTGTGAGTATTTAGAAGTAGTGATTGCAACTTCTTAAAATAAGAAAAAAAGAAGAAGCAGGGTGATAAAACATAATCCAAAACATTTTTCACTCAATTAGCATCAAGCATTCTAGTTAAAAATATAAAATAAATGCACAGCTCCAAATAAATTTACCATGTAGCTTCTATCATGTAGTCACTTCATTTCTAACATCTATTTAATAATTTATTTATGGAAAATGAATGGATGGATTGTTTACAAAATAGAAAAGTATGTTTGTTCCATGTTTCCAATATATTAAGTCATAAATAGTCAAAAGGTTAGAAATTAGAAGTGTAAAAAAAAACCTGATTCCCAGCACACTTCTATTGAAATGCTTTTATTTTGGGCTACAGATTTTGAATTGTCATTGTTGATTCAACTCAAAATTCAAATACATACACGACTCCACGAAGTTAGATCAAAATGTGTCTTGTTTTTACAACACAAATGAGGAGAAAGTTCAATTCCAAAGGAGAGGACCAGAAAAATCAAGAAAACTTGCATACAATGTTTCTAACAATTTTAAATAAGAATTGTATTTTGTTGGACAAAAGAAACATGAGAAGAAAAAATAGATGCATGTACGTGCACAAAATTGTTAGATTGAAAACTATTACACAATATTTTTAATTCAAAGTAAGGCTTAAGAAAATGAGCATATGATATGGTCTATAAACCCTCAGGAATGCTGGCTCTTGAAAGTTTGGAAACTGGATACTTCACTTGAACATATTACATAGAAAAAAGATATGACATTGATTTAAATTTTATTTTATTGAACTTCCTGATTTATCATAAGTTAAAATGACCATCGATCTTGATAAGAGGTCAACCCAGGAGGATCTACACACTCCTGTAATAAAAAAAATGCACACTGACCAATAGAATAAGCTATCATTCTCCTTCACTCTACCTTGTAGTGCTACTGACCAAACTGAAGGTTGTATCAGCATGGCACTGCATGTTAAATTAACACACATATCTATCACTACAAAATGGAACACATTTTTGATAAATTTTTATTTCTTAATGGAATATGATTGTCCTACTCTTATACAACTGTACATAGATAGCCTCCTCAATGTCAAGGTATAATAATTCTATCACATCCACTGGATCTTGCATATTGCTCATTTATGATTGCATCCATTTTGGGTCAATATGAATCTTGGACAGCATATGGTTCTTTCAAAATATCATACCAAGCATCAACATCATGAAATCTACTCATTTACACTGTTTACACTTGAAGTAATGAAAATAAAATTCTTAGTTCTTTCCATATTTCTATTTTAAGATTTGTACACTCTGTTTCCATCCTTTTATAGTTGTAAGTCTTTGTTCACAAGTTTCATAAGCTAGTAAGAGTTTATAATTGTCATGAATAAAGGTGTACTAGATGTATTCTTAATCACTATAAATCAGTGAGCTGAAGTGGAGGTGGTTGATCCTGCTTGTAGTGTCTTCTCTCTAGGATTTCTATATAGTATATCAGAATACTTGTAGTTGTGTACCTTTCTACCATGTCATGCTGATCAGTAAAATCTCAAGTATGCCTACTAATAGATTTGCAAAATCACACATTTGTTGTCCACCTTGAATTTGCTTCAAATGATAGCTTAGAAGATATAGATTACTATTATGTTGTAAAAGAAAACATGTAACATTGTAAAGTACTTACAAAGGTAAAAAAGAATGAGAAACATGATAGAATTAGAATATCTAAATACTTGTATTAAAAGTGCTTGCATTCTGTTGGTTTAACAAGTTTTGCGGAAAAAATATGCCCCTCTAGGGATAAATTAGTTTATGTAATACAATATTAATTTCTTCTTCCATGTTTTTCCATCATGTGGTATCTCAGCCACCTCTCCTCCTAGGGAATTGAAGATAAAGATGACAAAGTAGTGAAGATGAAAATGCAATGAACAATTCAGTTCAAGATGAAGCAAGTGAAAAGAGAATGAATAGTGAGAAGAATAGAACTTAAGACAAATGAAGCAAAGTCACCTCAAACACTTTTCTGGCTTCCAAATACATTTGGGAAGCTAAGGATCCATATTAGACTCCAATATCATACACAAATTCTCACTACCTGTAACAAAACTATTGCTATTATTGTCAATGTGGAAACTCTCAAATGTCATTGTTAGGGCAGCTGCCAGCAAATTTTTTTGACA
Source organism: Thuja plicata (assembly GCA_018584345.1). Taxonomy (NCBI): domain Eukaryota; kingdom Viridiplantae; phylum Streptophyta; class Pinopsida; order Cupressales; family Cupressaceae; genus Thuja; species Thuja plicata. Next base: position 934,226 of record MU228286.1, on the reverse strand, counting down.
CAAATTAAGGCATTTGCAAATGCTCTTGATGATCTTTTAGTAATCCAACCAAATAAGCCCTGGTTACTTCCTGCAAAGCAGACATGGTTCTCAATGCATAGGTTGGTCTTGATGTCCTAGGCCATTTCCCTCACTAAAAACTGGTAAGGTAATTTCCTCATTAAAAATTTCATGCACTTTTGGCATTTGAGGATCCCAAAAAGAGTGTAATGATGCAACTCATTCACTACATGGTGGAAGCGGATTCTTCCTCACCACTTTGGTTGTCAATTTCTAGAAAAACTTCATAATTGTTGTGGCCCTTTGAACCAACTGAATAGATCAAATGTGGAATCAAAGATGCTAGTTTTGAACGAATGAAAATTGTCTAGGAAGCAAATTTTACTTCAATCCTTAAGGGTACACTCTCTTATTATTTTATTGAAAAGCTTACATGTACTGACATTTAGAAGAAAAGGATTTACAGTATTGAGTTTTTGAGGCAACTCGACTTTCTTCTGATGGAAAAAGTTGATGAATAGTTGCAAGCTAACTATCTTTTAAAGTTGCAAGTTAACTGTCTTAAAACACAATGACCAATTAGTATTGTTTGTAGACCAAGTTGATGACATGTAACTAATTGAATGTTTGAAGATGTTAAGTTGATCACCAAAATGTAGAAGGATAATGCAAGGCATTAAATTAGTTAATGGATTGTATTGTCATTGATGTCAACTTGATATAATCTAATCGGTTATAATCAAAGTGTCAAAGCCTTTAGAGGATCATAGAGATAAAGATTATGTTTTTTGTAATGCATAAAAGACAAGCATTCACATTGTGACTACAAACACTGATGGTCAGTGGAACCCAATGGATAGAGATCACCGATAGTCAAGTCACAGTGATGCCCGAGCAAGAAAACCGATGAGCATTACCAACGAGCATAATCACAAGAAAACCTAACGGCCAAAAACATAGAGTAAATCGACGGAGAATCCCGAGGAGAACTGGAGTTTTGACCGATGCTATCAGAGAGTTAAACTGAAATTAACTTGAGTTCAGAAATGAAAAAATATCTAGCTGGCAGAGCTAAATATAGAGTTAACTGATAGTTATCATTGTTTTCATCGACAAGACAAGCCAGAGATAAGTAATTGATTTAAGGTTTATTTGTCCAGTTGGCAAGAAGATCTCAGCAAGATAAAACATGAGTTTTTCTTTAAATCTAATTGGCGAGAATTATGGATCACACCAAGATCAAGAAGATCAAGAACCTAACAATGGTGATATCATGACTATTTAAGAGACAAATTAATTCATTACGAATTGGTGAGGGTGAAGGAATGAACAAGAGGATGTTGAAGAGAAATTGATGAAGAGAAAATTCATATAGTGCTAATCAACAAGCTAAGGAAAAGAGCTAAAGAATTCTACGAACACCGAGAAAAAGAGCAGAGCATAACCGAGAAGAATCAAAGTGGACCAAAGGTATAAATAGAGTTATATTGATTAGAATAGTTTGTGAGATTAGAAAAGATCTTAAAATCTGCAAGTATAAGTTGTATATGTGAACAGATCATACTGTTTCAGTTTAACCATTGATTCAGAAAGTCTCTTAACTGAGCGGGATTTAAATATCCTTTCTATATTGAGAAAAATCCAATGGAGTATCAAAAATTTTGATCAAGAAGATAGCATGAGATGACAGATACCTACTGACAGGCCAAGTGAGTGTTTGATCAAGGAAGGTAGCATAGAGATGTTGGATATCAAGTGACAGACTAAACTTTTAAATCCTCTAATAAGGTCACACCTAACAGTGTGTTTGTAACCTTTAACAAGGTTGGCTATTCACCGAGCTCGCTTCAGAAGAGTAAATATTTTGGGTTACCGGTCCCAAGTGGTTTTTCCCTTAACAGGGTTTCCACGTTAAAAATTCATGTGTCAATGTGTTTATGAGTCATTACTTTAGTGTTTTTCATTACACTTAACTTAATTGGATTGATCGGTATACTCTAGATAATTTACTGTCTTTAGGTAAATTAACAGACAACTAATCGGTAAATCTACAGTAGAAGGTTTTACAAAGCATTCCGAGGAGTAGTAAATTGATATAAGTATGTGGAGGCATTCATCTTATAGGACTAGAGATAACTAGAGGTATAGTTTTGCGGCACTAATTTTTAAGGTTTGATTAGGATTTGGAGGTGTACTTGAAGAGGAGACAGTGGTAAGCAAAATCTTAAGAACCTTATTGTTTGTTTACACTATTAGAGTTTCTTCTATTCAAGAAATGAGAGCAATTGCAAACAATACAATTACTCTAGATAGTCTTATTGGTAGACTAATTTCATTTGAGATTAATAAATTTGACAATAGTGTCTTACCATCCATAGAATATGCATTCAAATCTTCTCTAAAGATAAGTAACTCAAGTCACAGACATGTTGTTAGAAATGATAGTGACAGTGATAATGAGGATCAAGGACTTGATGAAATTGAAGCACTTATGGCTAGAAGATTGCAAAGAGGCAAAGGAAGATACAAAGTAAATTACCACTTGTATGTTTCAATTGTAAAGAGGTTGGACACTTTGCTGCAAGATGTCCAAATCGATGAAAAGATGACAGAGGAAATGATAGACCTTATGAGAAGAATTTTGACAAAGGTGAAAATAGAGAATACCGGAGCAACCGACAATCTGATAAGAGAGATACCCGAGACTACAAGGGAAAAGGGAAGAAAGCTTGTTACCTAGCTGAGAAAAAAGCTGATGACACTGATATCAAATCAGAAGAAGACATCGAGATGGTATTTGTAGCCATGAAGGATGATTCAGATGAAGATGAACAAAGGTATGTAGAAACTGTACTCATATCTAAAGTTAGTAAAAATGATGTCTGGATCATAGATAGTGGCTGCACTCACCATATGACTGGTGATAAATAAAAGTTTGAGACTTTTGAATACTATAATGGTGGTTCAGTGAGAATGGGAAATGATAC
>MU228286.1:897821-911022 GCA_018584345.1 Thuja plicata | reverse complement strand
GTACACAACAGAAAATATACAGAACACACAGAACACTCTTCTTTATTGAAAAACTGCAAATTACAATGAAATCTCAAATCTACTGTGCTAGCCTGTTCAATCTCTAAGTTCTTCAACGACCAACCCCCTCAATGGTTCCTTTTTCTCTCTTTTTATCCTCGGCCTCTTCTTGGTCTGTAACCATTTTTAGGTTTTCTGCCCGCCTGAGGAATCTCAACTGCCTCGGCTCTTCGTCTTCTTTCTGTAACTGTTATCACCATATTTCTCTGCATGGTCGACGACGTGGATGACATTCTCCTCCATGGCATTCTTTTTAGCATTTTCTGACTTTTCAACTCTTTCTCCTTCTGACATGTCATTATGCTTTATCATTTTACTGATTCTGTTCTTTATCGCATAGTCACGAATGAAATTGACATTTCATGTCTTGGTCTGCGACTGAGCGGTTACCTGCTCGTCGCGCTCTCGCTATGCACTTTCCTGACTTGGTTTTTACCTCACGATTGAGCGATTACTCTTTATCGCGCTCTCTCTATGTCTTTTCCTGACTTGACTTTTACCTCGCGACTGAGCGATGACTCTTTATCGCGCTCTCGCTATGTCTTTTCCTGACTTGACTTTTACCTCGCGACTGAGCAATGAGCTCAAGTCGCATACCCGCACTACCTTTCCACGAGCTGTTAATTACTCTGCGAGTCTGCGACGCACATTAATCGCGCACTCGCTGCACTTTCTGACGAGCTGGCCATTCATTAGCGACACTGCGATACAGTCAGTCGCGCACTCGCCATACTTCTACCCAAGCTGCCATTTCCTTTGCGACTGAGCGATGAGCTCCCATCGTGCATTCGCGATGCTTTCATCTGAGCTGCCTTTTTCCTTGCGACTGAGCGATGAGCTCACTGTCGCGCTGTCGTGATGTTTTCATCCGAGCTGACCTTTGTCTTGCGACTGAGCGATACACCGTAGTCGCGCACTCGCTGTGCTTTTCCTTTAACTGTCATGTCAACCACGATCTCACGACGCATAGGGTGTCGCTCACTCACACACCATGAACCACTGCTTGTCTTCAGCGACTGAGCGACTTGTTCCTCGTCGCGCTGTCGCACCGATTTCTCACTAACTGCAAATTGACTCGTGAGCTTGCGATGAGTTCCTCGTCGCATTGTCGCGCATTGTCTGTTCTACTAGCCGTCTGTGACTGAGCGACTAGTTACTCATCGCACACTCGCTCACTAATAAACTTAGCTCATGACTAGCTCGCGAGTGTGCGATGAATGACTTTTCTGCTCTCCACTGGCTCTGCGACTGAATGAAGAACTGTTCAGGCTTAATGACAAGGATTGAAAACCAACTGTGATCTGCTCCTTTTGATCACTCAACAAGAATTGCTAGGGTTTGGAGCTAAACCCTAGGGTGCTCTGCACCAAATTTCCTTATAATTAACAAAGGGTGAATCATGTACCATTAATATTCTTTATATTAATAAATTATATTTTTTTCGTAGGTTGATAGGTGATTTTTTGTTACCGCCATCAAACATTCTACCTCGCTCATACCAAAAATTATTTGCCACTATGAAAGATATTGGAATGGAGTATCAAACAATACATGCATGTCCCAATGATCGTATTATATATCATAAACAGCATGAATTTGAAACAGAATGCCCTGATTGTCATATTATTAGATATCGATAAGATCAAATAAAAAAAAGGTACCTCACAAGGTTCTTTGATATATTCCCATTATTTCATGTCTACAATGATTATTCAGGTGCACTACCTTGGCATAATTAATGGATTACCATGCACGCAATAGAAGTCAAGATGACATTATTCAAATGTCTTTGGATGTTTTTGCATTTAAGGACATAGAGGAAACTTGTCCACACTTTAAAGAAGAACCTTGTAATTTGAAGCTTTCATTGGCATAAAATGGTGTCAATCCATTTGGAAAGATGAGATTTGTTTACTCGATGTGGCCTATTTTTTATCAACAATAACATTCCTCCTTGGATTTCCATAAAGAGGGAGCACATAAAGTTGGCAATGATTGTTCTAGGTTATTTTTTATTTAATAGTCATCTAAATTTATTTATAAATACCGCATTAAAATGGTCATAATAATTATGTAATGTTTCTATTCATTCAACTAGGTAAGTACCAAGTTAAAGATATGAATGTATATATTGAGCCCCTTATCAACGAGTTGTTGGAGTTATGGAATGGGGTCACTATGTATGACATCTCTAGACCAATAGGACAAAGACAATTCCAATTCCATGAAATGCTTGTATGGACAATACATGATGCCCCTGGGCTAACACTTTTTTGTGGTATGTTATTGTATAGTGGGAAAATATGGATAGGGTTTTTAGAACAATGGGGGTTCTCACATAAAAGAGATCCTATACCTCTATTAATCACATACATGAAATTATAATGATAAGGAATATAAATCTAGAAATTTTTGCAAAGAATAATGAAATCAGATAGAATGAAATACATACCTCATAAAATAGAAGATTTGGAAATACCTATTTTCTAGTGTCTATATCGGGTTTCTGTAAATTATGCAACCAGATCTAGAAAAAAAACACAGAGACGGAGAAAACCCAAAAATATTTTTCTTTTCTGAGCTAGGTCAACCTTGACCCAAATACAGGGGCACAATTGTGCCCCTTTATGTTGACCTTGACCTGAACTGCTCCGACGTAAATTATTTTCATGGGATCCTGAAAGTTTTCTAAAAAGGGTATCCAAATCTGCTCTGTAACTCCCAAAACAATGACTGTAGATATCTAAAAATAGTGTTTTGGGGTGGCTATATAGGGTTTTTCCTTAGTCAAACCCCCATTTTTTTGATTTCCACCTCCACGAATAGTCGTATGTAATAGAATGTGTGTGTGTTTCTCGTAGGAAGAGCTTTGAATGTGCAATGCAAAGATCTAATCCTCTAGATCAAAACCCTAGCATGAATTGAAATGAGATAGAAATGCATAGATTTGAATATGATAAAGAAAGCATACCAAGTCTCCAAGGTTAAATTACTCCTACCAAAATCACAATCCATAGTTTCTACCCCATGATTGTATCTTTTAAATGCTTGAATGGTGAAAAATAGTAGACCAAAGAAGAAGGAAGGATTGAAGAACTCTTTCTTGCTCCTTTGAATGTTCACAATAACTTTTCCACAAAATTCTTTCTTTCATCAAGGCACCATCATATCTTGTCCTCCTATATCATCATCTTGCATTCTTGCGTCATCATCTCATCATTATTGTATATCATCATGTCATATCAAATGAAGGAAAAAGAGAGTGCTTGTATAGAGATTTTGAGGTAAGCCTCCTAGGGAAATGTGAGGGCCCCTAATTCAAATTTCACCTTAAATTATGTTCCAATCACAATAGCCAACTAAGGAGGAAATTCATTAATTAAATTTTGAATAAAAACCCTTCTGTATTTAGATTCGGGGGCCAATTTTGAATTTAGGGCCCCGTTATGATCCAAACTTGAAAGCGAGAACCAAAACCTGACAAAGTTCAAGGCTAACCTCAACCTTGACCTATGTCAAGGTAAATCTCAACCCTAAACTAGGTTAGGGTTGACCCTGAACCTGACCATAGGTTTTAGGCTAGTCAACTTAGAGTGCCAGTGAAATTTCTAGGTCGGCTAGAGACCTAGGATGATGGGAAAACAAAATAGAGTGCTAGAAAAGGGCACAGGGGCCTACAAGAGATGTGATGAAGGCTAGGAGTACTAGTACATAGGTCCTACCTAGAAAATAGAGCCACAAAGAAGGAAATCAAGGAGAATCCTCAGGATCCTAACCCTAATTTCACCTAGAAATGAAGAATTACCAAATGCAGATGCATCCTAAATGCAAATCTATCATGTAAATGCACTAAATGAGGGTGCTAAACCTACCAAGATGGAATTGATTCCATTTTAAGATGATACATTTATCCCCCACTTTAGCTTAGATATGACACTATGTGAATATGCGAGCTAAAGTAAGAAAACATCACAATAAATAAAAATGATATAGCCATGTCCTCAATGTAGAGATCCTGTAAGAAACTGTTAGTACCTGCAACTTGAAACACACAAGGTTAATGAAAATCCATAAACCACCTAAGACTTACTAATATGAAAATGAGAAGTGCATAGAGCCCCTTATGCCCCCTTGTTTTGGCTGACTACTTCTGAAGGGTGAAACATGGTGATAAGGGGTAGCTCTATAAACTGGATATGCAATTTGTTGAAAAAGATTTTCCTAAACCAATTAGAAGGATTCCTAACCTTCCAAAACTAATTCAAGGAGTTAGGTATCTAAATCATGATTCCAACACCATAGATGACACAGAAAATGGAGCTACATAACTCAAGTTATGATGAAAAGAGTGAATGTCTATCTAAAAGCATATGAAGGGAAATTCAATTTAATCTAAATAAACCCTAATAAAAACCCTAATTTCTATCTATAAATAAGGGAAGAGATCACATACCTCCTCATTCTTACCATTTGGAGAGTTTAGGAAAGAAAGTATAATGTCGACCAGAGAGGAACTTTGAGCGACACAAATGGAGCTCCTGAGATAGTGCTTGGCCACATGACAACTGCTTCCCAAGGTAAGTTTGCTATTTTTGATATCTGTAATCTCAATTTCCTATTTTTATAGGAAAGGCTGACCTCAACCCTTAAAGTTTGACCCTGACCCAGTTATGTTGACCTTGACCCTTTAAGGTCGACACAAAATGGGAAGGTCCACACCTTTCCTAGAGTGAGGTCGACCTTGACCCAGGAAGGTTGACCTTGACCTAGGAAGGTTGACCTTGACCTAAAAGAGGTCAACCTTGACCTAGTCAAGTTGGATATATAGTTTTTGTGGTTCTATAGTTCTGATATGATTTTGTTTTGTGCTTATAGGACCTGGTTTGTATCCAAGAGCACCCCTTTGGAGGGCCACTACTGATCATCAGAGAGAAGTTGTCCAAGCTAAATGAGGATGAGACACAACTACTAAGAGATGTAGGACTATACTGGGTAACAATCCTCCCATAGATGAGATTCCACTGATCCATGATATCGACTCTTATAGAGAGGTGGGATGAGGATACATGTTCCTTTCATCTTCCCTCAGGAGATATCACAATGACACTAGAGGATGTGTACAAGATCCTGTGACTTGCAATCCGGGGTGAGCCCGTCAGACTGAGAGTACAACAGGTTTCTAAAAAATATTTGCGTAGATGCAGAGTATTTCCTAGGACAGGTTCCATAGATGCAAACTCGAGTAGACCATATCACCCTATCAGCCATACTGGCAGGTCTGACACCCTTGGTACAAAGGGTTATGATGTGTATACTTTCTTTAGTTATAGTACCCAACACAAAGGGTACAATATTTTCATCAGCTTTACCCATCTTGTATGCAAGATGGAGAGTGATAGGATCATCTTCGTGTGGGGCCGTAACATGCTAGCTCATCTATACCATGAGTTATGTTAGTTGGTGAGATATCAACGAGAGAGTCTCATGGTATGCACACTATTATAGATTTGGTTGTTCAAGCATTTTACTTGTACACAACCACAGAGTGTTCTTGTGATGGTAGATGTGGGCACACCTAGAGCCTTTTCTTATCCACTGAGATATTTTTGGTAGCACAGAGATATGCTTTACTAGAGGGTATGTCTAGATCATGTACCAGGCATAGATATGATATGGAGACCATACTGTTGCATGAAAGAGTGGCTAGATACATGACATCAGATGAGACACTCATAGTAGTACAAGCTACTAGAGGGTCATTCTAGTTACATAGTAATGCCATACTACTATGACAGAGTGACGAGATAGTTTGGTCTTATACAGGGGGTCCCCAGAGTAGTACCTTAGTATGCACATCTGACGAGATACTATCAGAGACCTGGTGCTATATGTCAGCCATCAGTAGTGGACATCATAGGAAATGATAAAAATGAGAGAGAGAGGATATAGAGGTAGCCTCAGATGTGGCCTATTCAGGCATTAGCAGGGACTACATCAGATACTAGAGTCTGAAGGGAACCCACCCCATCTTCCCTGATGACTATCCCATAGGTGATCTAGGCCTTTGAGAGAGGACACACCGAGATAGTAGTGTACTAGGGGAGGAGGAGGATCACAGAGACAAGGAGGTTCCAACCTCTAAGGGAGATCCCATTGAGGAGGAGAGAGTAGACAGGATCCCCCCAGCTAATAGTACCGATGTGGATGAGCATATTATTCATGCATCACCACTGAGATCATGATGACCTCCATGTTCCCATACAGATACACCACCTCCGAGACCTAGACATAGTGAGCATGGAGAGAGTAGTTACTCCACGCCCCCACCATCCAGACCCTTCAGTGATACCTAGGAGGGAGATCCAAGTATAAAACATGTATTTTATTTAAATATTTAACTTAATTTTTGAATAAAAAGTACTAAAAGATAAATATATTTAAATTTTGCATCCAGCGTAGCGGAGTGGAGGAGCCTAGTATCCAAGGTCCTGAAGGATACATGTTTGTCCTACGGACTACCAGCCAGCGAGTGAGAGTTCCCCATTGGTCATAGAGATCCTGATAGGCATACATACATCTTTGCTTGTGTCCAGTGAGAGGTGAGGTTATGTAGAGAGAGAGAGAGGAGAGGCTGATGGATGACCTACGAAGATCACAGGAGCATGTATATTATCTTAGCATATCGAGGAGCCGCTCGCAGAATACCGTACAAAGATCTTCATCTTCACATCATAGATTAGAGAGATTTGGGAGCCATTGACCACCAGAGCATAGGGATACATAGAGTGATAGATAGGGCACAGTGCTGCATATGTATCAAACTCTAAAAAGGAACAAAATTATATATAGATGAAAAACTCTCTTTGCTAGTTAGTTCTGTGATTGATTACTATATTTTCACCAATAACATAAAACTTAATAGAAAGAAAGAATGTGTATAAATGTATTTGAATGTAATTTTCTAAAACGGCATAACCTATAAACATAACTATTTTATAAGGAATACATTAATACACAAGGAAATAACGATGTACTAGGGATAATAATGTTTTAGATGCATAATATTGATAGGTTCCTTAAAAGGAACACCATCCATATCAGCTATTTTGTAAGCACCTAAATCAAAGTCCTCAATTACAACAAAAGGTCCAAGCCAATTAGGGCTAAACTTTCTTTTTTCACTAGGTAAAGCATTCACATTTCTTTTATTCTCATATAACACTAAATCACCCACTGAGAATGATCGTTCAATTACCTTATGATTATACTGCTTCTAAAGTGATTTATGATAAGCCTTTATATGTTCCAAAGCATTTATTCGTTGTTCATCCAACATTTCTAATTCTTGTAATCATTGTTCTCAAAATGTATCTTTGTCAATTATCCCATGAAATGAAACACGTAAAGAAGGTATTTCCAATTCCAAAGGCATAATAGCATCAGTATCATAGACAAGATTATAAGGATAACAACACGTGGTAGTACCAACACTAGTCCTATAAGCCCATAAAGCATAGGTAAGTTGGGTATGCCAATCTTTTGCATGCTTATTTATTATTTTCCTCAAAATTTGTTCAATGACTTTATTTGATGCTTCAACTTGACCATTGGATTGAAGATAATAGGGAGTCAAAAATCTTGCCTATCAAATGACTTTATTTATCATCTTGCCTATCAAATCTCTTTATCATCTAATCTAATCTTTTTCTCATCCTATTCAATCCATTTCTCTTCCCATCATATTCTATCTAATCCATGTTGTTGTATGAACTGTAATCAGACACAGGGGTCTTTTCATCCCCTTTTCTTTCGGCGTGGTTGCTCCCCAGATTTTTCTACAAGGGTTTGGGGTAAAAAAATCATAAAAATCATAAAATGTCTAAAAATCAGAAAATAATCCTTAAAAAATCCTTAAAAAAATGAAAAATGTCATAATCTAAAAATCTATAAAATCCTAAAAAAAAAAAAAAAACTTCTTTTTAGCTCTGCCGCTTGCCGGTGGATGGGCGGCTGCGCCCGCCCTTGCGAGGGGGCGGAGCCGCCCGTCTACCGATGGGTGACTATGTCGCCGCTACACGGGGGCAGAGCCACCCCTCTATTAATAGGCTATGCACCCGCCCTTGTGCGGGGGGCAGAGCCACCCCTTGTATGGGATAGGGCCGCTCGTTCATGGACGGGAGGCTCGGTTTNNCCCCCCCCCCCCCCCCCCCTTTTTTTAATTTTATCAAAAATTCATAAAAAATTAAAAATCCTTTAAAAATCATTTAAAAATTAAAAATCTTTTAAAAATCCTTTAAAAATCATTATAAAATTAAAAATCCTTCAAAAATTCATAAAAAATAAATAAATCATAAAAAAATTAAAAAATCCTTAAAAAATCATTAAAAAAATTTAAAATCTAAATTTTTTTCAAAAAATTCTTAAAAATTTAAAATTAAACATTAAAAATCTATAAAAATTAAAAACACTCTTAAAATTGCAATAAAAATCAATCATGATCAATACTAGTATATGTAATCCAACACTGCAATTTAGCATATTAATGTTTAATCATATTATCATTTTAATCTGAATCAGCTGGTAATCGATTGATCATATTATTTTTTAATCCAACCATCATCATGGGATGTATCCTTTCCAATCTTTTGGATGTACATTATTCTTATCGTTAACATTTTCATCCTCAATCAATCATCATCAATCGATCCATCCATCAATTGGTTTTCAACTGCCTAGGGGCAACATGTTGGTTTGCTTTCGGCTTGATTGTGCATGCTTGCTTGTTGCTTATGTGTTAACATTTTTTTGTACTTAATCATTTTATCATTATCTTTTTTATCACGTACTTGACACTTTGTCATCTTGGTTCCTTATACCTTGGTGCATATCGTCAAGTACCATATCAAAATCCAGGTTGTGCTCCCCAACATTTACACAATTCATTTGCATTGCATTTAGATAGATTGCATTTTTTTATAGTGAGGTCTTTTTTATTCCCTCCACCCTCTCCCTTGATCCATTTTGAGAGCACATTCGTGTTCTCCAAACCCGTATGTCCTCTCGAGGGGGCATCATCCTTCCATATATCCCTCCTCGTCATCCTTTCTCATCATTCCATGATTGGGGCATCTTCCTTTTTTTTCTTCTTTGACAAGATGTCGATTTTGACATCACATCAAAGAGGGGCAAAATGTAGACACCCTAAATTGTCCTTTTTCATTTCTATATTACTTTAAGTAATATTGCCTATAAAAATATAGTTAATTCTTATAGATTAACAATATTTGTTATATTCGACTATTTATTTAATTTTATTAAATAAATTCATCACCTTGTATTTAAATTTAATTCAAATACTATCCCTAATATATTAAAATTTATTTTAATATATGTTTTCTCCATATTTCTTTTTAAATACATTTTATTTATTTAATCCCTCCATTTTCTCTAAAATTCTTCTAAACCTCATTTAAATTAAATTTAATTAAATTTAAATCTTGCTTCTCCTTGCTTTTGGCTAAATTCAGTCTAATCACACTTAAAAGGTAAAGAAACCCATTTTAGCCTTAATCACTGGCACACACATGTGCCTTTTTTACATTATTATTCCCTCCCCTTGAAAAGTCAACTCCTCACTTTAACCACTTAATCCTAGCCACTCATTCCTTTTGCCTCTTAATCTCCTTCACTCCTACCAAAACCCTACCTAACATTTAATCTCAACCACTCATTTTCCACCACTTAATCTTAGCCCTTCATTTTTCATGTCAATTCCATAAAAGGAGGCCTCACTCCTTATTTTGCAACTAGAGTAACTAGCTAGTGATTGCATTTTAGAGCATTTTCTTAAGAATTTCTTAGTCTTCATTCTATTTAGTTTCTTATGAGCATTAGATCATCTAGATATTACATGTTAGGTAATGGAAATCAATCTTAGTTTATTTCATCTTGCATCTTCATTCTAGATTTGCTATTGCATTCTCAATCTTCATCATGTGAAGCTTGGGGCAAGTTCCTCATATTTGTCCTCAATCCCTTCACCATCTTTTGCATTTATCATAGTGAGATTTTATTGCATTGTGTTCGGAGAGCACACCCACAAAATCTCTAAGAGCACATCAAACGAGTCTTGGGTACACTTGTTTTAGCTCATCGAAAGTTGTAGTGAGAATTTAGTTGTATTTCAAGTTCCTTGCATGCTTTTAGTATTTGGTATATCTTGTGTTTTGCATGTTTTGACTTGTGCAGCTATAGGAGTTTCCATTGCATACATTTTGGCACGCCCAGTGGGACTCACATGCTATTTTTTATTTTATTTTACAGGTTTTCAGACAGACTGATGGACAGGCAACTCTGCTTCTACAAATGCGGCTTTGCCAACATGCGACTCCACTTGCACATAGGCGGCTCTGATAGAAGGGGAGTTTCCTCTCTTAGTTTAGCTTTCTAAGTTGTTTAACCTACATTTTTTAGTCATTTCAGGGTTACTTCCTTATTGCATATTGTCATTAGAAGTATTCTTGGGCATTTACAAGCATATTAGGTTTTAAATCTTGCTATTTCTAGTTGTTATTTTCTTTCTCTCTCAGATAGGCATCTCTATTTGTAAATAGGTGGCTCTGACAGAAAGAGTTTATCTTGCATATTGCATCACATTTTAGGGTTTCTCTACACTTTTAGGAACTTTTAAAAATAGTTGCATTCTATACTTTCATAATAGATATTATTTTAGAAGCTTTAGCTCATTTGAGTCTTAGTTTATTACAAGGTTTAGTGTCTTTTATGTATTCTATTCCAGACAAGTGGCTCTGCCTATAGACATGCGTCTCTACACATAGGCGTCTTTGCCTGTAGATAGGCGGCTCTACTTAATTTTGTTTCTTTTTATCATATTTTACTTGCTGAGCTTTGCTAATCTAGTTTTCTTACAGGATTTTGGTGTTTTCTGTCTTCTAACATTGGTTTTACAGAACATTTGACCAAGATCAAAGTGTTTTTAAACTACTAATCTTATTGTCTTGTAGGACGCTTGTGGAAGACTTGAACATTGAAACTACTAATTGATTTATTTTGCAGGTTGCCTTAGAGATACAGTTAAACTTTGTGTTTTTGATTTATCTCACATAGTTTAATTAGGGGGCTTGTGTGTTTTTGGAAAATGGTGGTAGGGATATGTTGTCACCCTTCTTAGGGTGATCAAAATACCAAACCCACCAAATTCCCCTACTTAGAAGAAACCCAAGGAAGTAATCAAGTGACTTATGTGTTTGAAGGATCACAAGTAGTAGGGATATGCTCTCATCCTTTTAGGGTGATCAAAATATTAGACCTACTTGTGTCTCCTTTTTTCTTTCATTAAGATTTTGTACCCTTTTAGAGTGGCTACCTTCTGAGAGCTTTAGCATAGCTGGTAAGAGGGATTGCCCAAGTGGGGAACAAGGAGAACATGGCCTCTTCCAACCCACTATAATCAAATGCTCTTGAGATTAATCTCTCAAGGGACGTAGCTATTTTTGAGAATTCACTCTCATGCTTGATATTGTAGGGTTGCAAAGCTTGAATCCTGTGTGCGGGACTACATTATCAGGTACTCGTAGGGATATATGCCTTAATCTCACTTGTGGGACTTTAGATGGTAGTTGCGAATGGAATTTTCACTAGACACTTTTAGACAGAGGCCTACCCGATTCACCTCCGAAGGTACCATAATCTTTGTGCAAGGATCGATCCAAGTGGATTACTTGAAGATTTTACACTCATCATTTGTATTCCCAAGGGCGTTATAAAACATGAATGCAGCATGAGGGAGCCTATGCGATTTGAGCATTGAGTCTCTTTTCAAAACCTGTAACGTGTATAGTCCTAGAAAAAGCCAACATCACTTTGTGTGAGGCAAAGGAATATCTAGTGTGGGCAAAGATTTTGATATCAAGCCATTCCTTAGGTAGCTTGTGCTTGAAGTTTCTTTGAATGTGTTGAGACTAGTGAAAATATTGGGCTTGAAAAGGCTATCAGAACATACACATTGCACTACAATTTCCTTATCATTTCAGACTTCACAAGTGTTTATATCCGCAAGGTTTCTTTGTCCCTTGTTGGATTATTTGAAGACAATTGCTTGGTCACATCATGTTTGAATTTGATTTGTGCTTGAATCATTCTTACCCACGGATAATTTGACTACAAAATCCTTCAACATCATTAGGCAAATGAATTCAAATCAATTTTTCAAGATTTCAGATTCAAAACTCCAAGTTTCTATCCAAAATCCTACACAAGAGGCTCTGCCTGTACATAGGCGGCTCTGCTTGCAGACAGGTGTCTCCACATGAAATCAGTGAATTTTGAGGTTTTGCAAATAATTTTCAGCTCCACTCTCTTATAGTTTCTCAAAGGGTTTTTCCTAAATCAATTATTTGCTTGTTCAACCACTATTTTCTTTCATCCTTCTAGTCTCTCATCTTTTCACTTCATTTTCCTAATCTTGGTAACTTGGAGCACCATCATCTATATTGGACTTCATCAATCAATACCAATCCTTATCTTTCATACCTTCATCAAATTTCCATCTCAAATTTAAGGTAGAAAGATTTATCAAAGTGTTAGAAGGATCCTTATCATTAGCAAACAAATTAATCTTGTCACTTGAGAACATCAGTTTGTCTTGAGTGGTCAATCTAATCCTATCTTGCTCAAAGATCATAAGTCTATCTTTGAGTAGGAAAAATCATCATCATTAATCCTTATTGTTTGCACCTCATTGGATCATATTTCACTAAGGTTTGTCTTAAAAATTCATCATTAATCCTTATCAATCCAATCTTGAGACTTTGTCTCTTTATCCAATAAATCAAACACACCCAATCAATCAATCAATCAATCAATCAATCAATCCTTTTATCAATCAATCCTAATCGATCATAAGTCCAATTTGCTCCTAGTTTCTTCATCAAATCAAACCAATCGATCCAAATCTTGATCAAATATAAAATTTGATCCAATCATCATAAAATAAAAGCAACCTTTCAAGCCCTATCCTCATATCAAAAAATCCAAAAACATTGCTCCTATTCCAAGATCATTTCCTCATCACTTTCTTCTTTCCAAACATCTCTCATTTTTCTTCCAAATTCATCCATCA
>MU228286.1:846425-884416 GCA_018584345.1 Thuja plicata | reverse complement strand
CTTATCTTTATCATGTTGTCAAAGTTCACATGACACAATATTTTGTGCCACAACCATATGTCTTTGTTTCTAGCCATTAAACAAGTGGTGTTAGTGTCATCAAGATAAAAAAGGTTACCTTTTGTCTACTCACCGGTACCAATCAATCTTCCTGATTCATTGAAGATCTTTGCCCCAAACATCATTCAAATCTTACTTTAAGGTTTGAAGATCTTTTCCTTCCTATAAGATGAATGCTTCCAAATACTTTTATCAAATTACTACTTCTCAGAATGCTTTGTTAAACCTTCTACTGTATGTTTACTGAATAACAGTTTGTTAATTTACTGAAAGACAGTAAAATATCTAGAGTATACCGATAAATCCATTTAAGCTATGTGTACTGAATTATGTAGGTAATGTTTTTCCCTCTAGTCTTAAAGTTCATGATTTTAAAGTTTTGCAAAGAGATGCTGACGTGTCTTCATTTGATATTTTTCAGTTGTGAAACACTTAACAAATTGTAATTCAGTCATTTAACCCAGTAAGCATTTTCACATTTTATCAGGATAGTCAACATTATGGTTCCTTTACCTTCAACTAGACAAGGTGTATCATTTACCATTCTCACTGAACCACCATTATAGTATTCAAAAGTATCAAACTTTTGTTTATCACCGGTCATATGGTGAGTGCAACCACTATCTATGATCTAGACATCATTTTTACTAACTTTAGATATGAGTGCAGTTTCTACATACCTTTCTTCATCTTCATCTAAATCATCCTTCATGGCTACAAATACCATCTCAATGTCTTCTTTTGATTTGGTGTCAGTGTCATCAGCTTTGTTCTCAGCTAGGTAACAAGATTTCTTCCCTTTGTCTTTGTAGTCTCGGGTATCTCTTTTGTCATATTGTCGGTTGCTATGGTAATCTTTGTTATCACCTCTATAAAACTTATTCTCATATGATCTATCATTTCCTTTGTCATCTTTTCTTTGGTTTGGACATCTTACAGCAAAGTGTCCAATCTCTTTACAATTGAAACATACAAGTAGTAATTTACCTTTGTATCTACTTTTGCCTCTCTGCAATCTTCTGGCCATTAGTGTTTCAATCTCATCAAGTCCTTGATCCTCATTATCACTGTCACTATCATTTCTAACAACATGTCTATGACTTGAGTTACTTATCTTTAGAGAAGATTTGAATGCAAATTCTATAGATAGTAAGACACTATTATCAAAGTTATTCATCTCGAATGAAATTAGTCTACCAATCAGACTATCTAGAGTAACTGTATTTTTGCAACTTCTCTCATTTCTTGAATAGAAGAAAATCTAATAGCATATATAGGTAGTAAGGTTCTTAATAATTTACTTACTACTATCTCCTCTTCAAGTACACCTTCAACTCCTCAAATAGCATCTACTACCTCTTTGATTCTGCTGCTATACTGAGTGATTTTTTCTCCTTCTTTCATCCTTAGGTCATCAAACCTCCCTCTTAGGCTTTCTGCCTTTTCTCTTAGTACAATGGCATCTCCTCCATGTACCAGCTTCAACTTATCCCACATTTTCTTTGTAGAGGTGTAGGTTTTGACATCTTTAAACTCAGCATCGAAGAGTGATGATGCAAGTTCTATCATCATGCAGTGATGCTCATGCTTGACTCTTACTTGCTCAAGAGTGTGAGGCCCTGTAAGAAACACATATTCAGTACCTAAGTATTGAAAAATATAATTTCCAATACCTGATAGGTGGAGTCTCATTCTAATTTTCCATGATGTAAAGTTGTCTTTATTCAACTTGGGCACATCTCATCTGTTCATATTGTGAGCTTTTGCTTGAGTTCTTAAACTCCCTTTCTAAGCACACAAGCTTTGATACCAATTGTTAGTAATAACTGAGATGGGGGTGAATTAGTGGCCATAAAAATATTTCAATAATCAACCTTAAAAATTTGTACCACATTATTAAGCCTCTATTTATCTTCAATCCTATAAGATGAATGCTTCCAAATACTTTTATCAAATTACTACTTCTCAGAATGCTTTGTTAAACCTTCTACTGTATGTTTAATGAATAGCAGTTTGTTAATTTACTGAAAGATAGTAAATTATCTAGAGTATACTGATAAATCCATTTAAGCTATGTGTAATGAAAAACACTAAAGTAATGACTCATAAACACATTGACACAAATTTATAATGTGGAAACCCTATTAAGGGAAAAACCACTTGGGAATGGTAACCTGAAATTTTCACTCTTCTAAAGTGAGCTCAGTGAAGAGCCAATCTTGTTAAAGGTTACAAACACATTGTTATGTGTGACATTGTTAGAGGATTTAAAATTTTAGTCTGTCACTTGATATCAGACATCTCTATGCTACCTTCCTTGATCAAACACTCACTTGGCCTATCAATAGGTATCTAGAATCTCATGTTATCTTCATGATTAAACTTTTTGATACTCCTTGGGATGTATCTCAATATAGAAAGGATATTTAAATCCCTCTCAGTTAAGAGACTTTCTGAATCAATGGTTAAACTAAAATTATGATCTATTCACATATACAACTTATACTTGCAGATTTTTAGATCTATTGTAATCTCATAAAACTATTCTGATCAATATATCTCCTTTTATACCTTTTCTCCACTTTGATTCTTCTCGGTGATGTTGTTCTATGTTTCTCGATGTCTGCAAAAAACTTTAGCTCTTTCCTTAGCTTGATTGATCAGGACTGTATGAAGTTTCTCTTCAGCATCCTCTTTTTATTCATTCACCCACACAATTCGTAATGAATTGAGTTGTCTCTTTATAGACATGATATCACCGTTGTTAGGTTCTTGATTTTCTTGATCTTGGGGTGATCCACAATTCTCGCCAATTAGATTTGAAGCAAAAATCCTTTTTTATCTCGCAGAGATCTTCTTGCTAACTGGACAAAACAACTTTAAATCCATTACTAATCTTTGGCTTTATCTTGTCGATGAAAACAAAGATAACTACCAGTTAAGTTCATATTTAGCTCTTCCAACTAGATATTTTGTCATTTTTGAACTCAAATTAATTTTGGTGTTTTAAATCTTTGATAGCTTCGTTCAACACTCTAGTTCTCCTTGGGCTTCTCCGTTGGTTTACACTATGTTTTTGGTCGTCAGTTATGCTTGTGATTCTACTCGTCGGTGTTCTTTCTCTGGCATCACTGTGACTTGAATTTAGGTTATCTTTGTCTGTCGGTTTCCACTGATCGTCAGTGTTTGAAGTCACATTGTGAATACTTGCCTTTTATGCATTACTGAAAGCATAATCTTTTTCTCTTTGATTCTCTAAAGTCTTTAACACTTTGATTATAACCGATTAGATTATATCAAGTTAACATAAATGACAATACAATCCATTAACTGATTTAATGTCTTGCATTATGCTTCTATGTTTCGGTGATCAACTTAACATCTTCAAACATTCAATCAGTTACATGTCATCATCTAGATCCTTCAAAATATAATTCCCAAACATCATCTTGTTTAATAGCTAGAATGTTTTCATTGAGGAATTCTATTGAAGTAAAGCATGTATCAGAATGAGGACAAGGAGCTTCAGCCGAATAATATGTTAAAGCTTATCCTTTAATTGAATTTTGAGAAATAAAATTAAGATCAAATTGCATAAGTAACATCACCCACTTTGCAAGATGGCCATAGAGATCAGTCTTTGAGAAAAGATGTTTCAAAGGATCATATTTAACAATCACATTGACTTCAACATTTAATAGATAATGCCTAAGTTTCTAACAAGCATAAACTAAAGCTAAGCATTAATTTTCCAAATCTGTATATCTTGTTTTGTAATCAAGTAAATTCCAACTAATGTAGTACACAGGTCTTTCCTTACCTTCATTATCATGTTGAGCCAACAACGCACTCACCACATTCAAAGTGGCTGAAGTATATAGATAAAAGGGTTTATCAAATTGATCAAGTTGTAAAATAGGAGGATCGGCAACATACTCTTTAAATTTCTCAAAGGATTTTTTACATTCCTCATTCCAAGAGAAAGTGGTATCCTTTCTAAGCAAGGGAATAAAAGGAATAGTTCTATTGGCTAAGTTGGAAACAAAGCAACGAATAGCTTGAATTTTTCCTTGTAAACTTCGTAACTGAGAAATGTTCTTAGGAGGAGGCATATTAACAATAGCATCAATCTTTTCAGTATCTACCTCTATGCCTTTCTTAGAGATTATAAACCCCAATAATTAATAGGAATCAACTCCAAAGGCACATTTCTTAGGATTCAATCTCATATTGTAAATTCTAATTCTTTCAAATATTTGTCATAAAATACTAACATGACCTCCTCTTTGTATAGATTTTTCCAAGATATCATCCACATAATCCTCAAGAATCTTATGAATGTAATCATGAAAAATCAAAGTCATGGCTTGCTGATAAGTTGCTCCCACATTTCTTAATCCAAAAGGCATCATGACCCAAAAAAATGTTCCCCAAGGTGTTATAAATATGGTCTTAAGTTGATCTTCAGTAGGAATAAAGATTTGATTATATCCCAAAAAGCCATCCATGAAAGATAATAGAGCACGATTCTCTATTGAATCCACAATCATATCAATATTAGGTAACAAGAAATCATCTTTTAAGGATGCCTTATTTAAATCTTGGAAGTCAGTACACATTCTTATCTTATTTTCTCCTTTTGAAATGACCACAATGTTTGAATTCCAAAGTAAATGAATCCAACATCCAATAATTTTTCAATTTTAGCCTTAACTAATAAGGCAATTCCTGGATTCATCTTTCCGATTTTCTTCTTCACAGGTTTAGCATTTTTTTTTAGAAAAATATTGTGAGTAACAATCTTAGGATCTATACCCAGCATATCTGAATATGTCCAAGCAAAAATATCCTTAAATTCAAGTAAAAGGGAAACCAACTAATCACGTTCATCTTGATTCAAAAACTTCCCAGCTTTTATCATCTTCTCAGAATCATTTGCATCCACTTGAACCACAATAGTCTCAGTTATTAGAAAATTACTCTATATCAGAGAATCCATTGGTAAAGGAGAAATATCTTGTTCATCATGTTCTCCAAAATAAGCTTTTGTATTTAGGCAATAGGGATTCTGTCTTTTATGATGAAGCATAGGTAGATCCTTATAAGCTCCTAAAAAAACCGCTAAGGCTTCATCTTTGGGAAAACATCCAAGATAGGTTTTTGATCCATGTTGAGGAGGAGTGGGTTAACCAACTTCAAATGTCCACCATAGATATGATTAACATTGAGAGGAAAAGCCGATAGTTGTTTGTAAGTATTGAACCCCAATCCATATGTATAATCATAAATTTCATTGTCCAAAGGTACTTGTATACCTTGTTCGTATTTACCACATCCTTTCCCATTAAATCTTGATTTCTTGAGAAAATGATAACCAAAACCATATCTATCGGCCATATCAGATTGAGTCAAAGGAGCCACATATGTCACAATGTCATAGCAATCAGGTTTTATATTCTCCAATCAAATAAGGATTAAATTCCAATGTTCCCCAATCATCCCTAGTCAAAGAAGAAGATGGAGCTTCTGTTTGTTTAATATCAGGTGGCCTTTTAGGTTCTTTACTTGGTTGGAGAGGTTTGGAAACTTTAGCATATTCCGCATTTAAGAAAGGATTCTACGCATCATCCGCATATAGTGTATACATCAAATTGTTATAAATGAACCTAACCTTGTGATGAAGAGTAGAAGGAAATGCATGCATAGTATGTAACCAAGGTCTACCTAAAAGAAGGTTATAATTGAGAGGTCCATGCATAACATGAATAGGTGTATTGAGAATAACCGAACCAACCTTAATAGATAGCGTAATAATGCCCAAAGTTATCTTTGCAATATTATCAAATCCATGAATAGGGACATTATCAAGTTGAATAGTTGTAAGATCAGTGTTAATTTCCTTAAGCATATCCATGCTACAAAAATTAAGCCCAGATCCATTGTCAATTAATGTTCTATGAATGATAGTCTGATTAATAGAAACAACAACCATAAGAGGATCATATTGATTTTGCACCTCAACAGAAGGTAAATCATCATCGTAAATACAATAGGAGGTACATAAGGCATAGTATGCATGCACTCCAAAAATTAATTAATGTTCTCTTGGTTAGGAGACAAAGCAGGAAGGGTAGATAAAGCCTTTTGCAATGCCTCATGATATGTCGGGGAAGTTTGAAGTAATTCCCATAAAGATATCTTAGCGGGAGTAGCACGTCATTATTTGGCTAAGTCATACTCCCTAAAGGAAGAAGGAAAACTAGGTGCTTGAGGAAGCATAGGTTGAGAAGGAGGTAAATAAACTGGAACAGTAGGCTGAGGGTTATTCTGTGTGTGATAAGCATGTGAAACGGAATTCATTTTATTAAAGAAATCCAAAGGATCTCTAGGTTTACCCTTAATTTTTATTCGAGGACATCCTTTTACTGTCAACAAAGTTTTAGGATATAACATTCTAGGTGTGTCAATGTTGAAAATAGTGGAACATGAAGGTAACCATGCACACACCCTATGGTAAAGGTCAATTGAAGAGGTTGTAGAGGAGGGTGAAATAGGAATAGGATTAGTGGAGATCTTGTTTGAACAATTTTCATCCTCACTTCCATGTACCTCATTAGGGGATCTATCCTCTTTTGAAATAAAAGCCTCATCAAAGTATTCAAAACAAAAATCATACATGTTGGACACAAAGTAGCACTACAAACATGAAAAATGTAAATGTTTTTGTATTTTTAAAGAAATTTTGTGATTTTTTTTTTGAAATATAAATGAAAGAGCATAAAATAAATCTACTTTTATATGCATGTAAGATCTAACATAAAATACAAATCTAACACCAAAAATAAAGAGTTCTCATAAAAGAGTTCACCAAAATGTATAGTGGGAAAATATGGATAGGGTTTAGAACAATGGGGGTTTGCACATAAAAGAGACCCTATGCCTCTATTAACCACATACATGAAATTATAATGATAACGAATAGAAATCTAGAAATGTTTGCAAAGAATAATGAAATTAGATAGAATGAAATACATACCTCATAACATAGCAGATCTGGAAATACCTATTTTATGGTGTCTGTATCAAGTTTCTAGAAATTCTACAACCGAATCTGGAACAAAAACACAAAGATGGAGAAAACCCAGAAATATTTTTCTTTTCTAATCCAAGTCAACCTTGACCCAAATACAAGAGTGCAATTGTGCCCCTTTATGTCGACCTTGACCTGCACTGCTCTGATGGAAATTTTGTTCATGGATCCTGAAAGTTTTCCAAAAAGGGTATCCAAATCTGCTCTGCAACTCCTAAAACAATAACTGTAGATACCTGAAAATGGTTTTTTGGGTGGCTATATAGGGTTTTTCCTTAGTCAAACCCCCATTTTGATGATTTCCACATCCACAAATAGCCGAATGTAATAGAATATGTGTATGTGTTCCTCGTAGGAAGAGATTTGAATGTGTCACCAAGATCTAATCCTCTAGATCGAAACCATAGTATGAATTTAAATGAGAGAGAAATGCATTGATTTGAATATGATAAAGAAAGAATACCAAGCCCCCAAGGCTAAAGTACTCCTACCAAACTCACAATCCCTAGTTTCTACCCCATGATTGTATCTTTTAAATGCTTGAATGTTGAAAATAGTAGATCAAAGAAGAAGGAAGGATTGAAGAACTCTTTCTTACTCCAATGAATGTCCACAATAACTTGTCCACAAAATTCTTGCTTGCATCAAGGCATCATCATATATTTTCCTCCTATATTGTCCTCTTTCAATCTTGCATCATCATCTCATCATTATTGTATATCATCATGTCATATCAAATGAAGGCAAAAGAAAGTGCTTATATAGAGATTTCAAGGTAAGCCTCCTAGGGAAATGTGAGGGCCCCTAATTGAAATTTCACCTCAAATTATGGTCCAATCACAATAGCCAACTAAGGAGGAAATTAATTAATTAAATTTTGAATAAAAACCCTTCCGCATTCGGATCTAGGGGCCAATTTTGAATTTAGGGCCCCACTATGATCTAGAATTGAAAGAGGGAACCAAA
Organism: Thuja plicata; assembly: GCA_018584345.1. Taxonomy (NCBI): domain Eukaryota; kingdom Viridiplantae; phylum Streptophyta; class Pinopsida; order Cupressales; family Cupressaceae; genus Thuja; species Thuja plicata. Next base: position 876,300 of record MU228286.1, on the reverse strand, counting down.
ACCTGACAAAGGTCAATGTCAACCTTGACCCTAACCTAGTTTTAGGTTGACCTTGACCTAGGTCAGGGTCAACCTCGACACTGACCCGAGGTTTCAGGCTAGTCAACTTAGAGTGCCAGTGAAGTTTCTAGGTCGGCTATAGACCTAGGATGATGGGAAAACATAATAGAATGTTGGAAAAGGGCATAGGGGCCTAGAAGAGAAGTGATGAAGGATAGGAGGACTAGTACATAGGTCCTACCTAGGAAATAGAGCCACAAAGATGAAAATCAAGGAGAATCCTCAGGATCCTAACCCTAATTTCACCTAGAAACAAAGAATTACCAAGTGCAGATGCATCCTAAATGCAATCTATCACTTAAATGCACTAAATGAGGGTGCTAAACTTGCCAAGATGGAAGTGCTTCCATTTTAAGACGATGAAACGATATTGTTAACACAAATTTTTTGTATGTTATAGTACTAACACTTTTTTTTTGTATGTTTAAGTTTGCGCATGATAATTGTAATTATTAAAATTAACATATTTAATCCAATTATACATGATCTTTTAGGTCTTAAGAAAAACTTGGCTCTGGTGGTTATCTGAAACTTCAAGCATGAATTGTAAGTAGAAGTAAATGAAATTTTGAATCAAAATTTTTATAAATTGCAAACAATTTTTTTTAATCAAACAATACCTGCAAAATTTATGATATTAAGCCAAAAATGGAGAGCTCAGAATTTAATGTAGCGCCCACAGAAGAAGACAAAAATATTGTCTTCAAACAAGGATATAAAGCCATGGCTGAATGCCTATGCCAAGCTTCATGTGGCCAAACCCAACATTCTGTTGCATCAGTTCACACATAGGTAAATAGGCCAAATGAAAAGTATTTCAAATTGAATACTTGAGCAATAATCTATTTGATATTAATTTCTAACATAAATTTACTATTTTTGTTTTAAAAAGCAAACAATGATAACACTATGCATGACATTGCAATGCAACCTTTTAATCCTAGCATAGAACATGCACGTGATGAAGGCCCTGATGTGCATCGCAGTGATGGAGGTATTCATTTGCTATTAAAAATTAATTATGTAATTATTAATATAATTTAACATCTTAAATTGAAATTAGTGGAACCTTTTTTGTGTATATTTTAGAGCATGCATAATGTCATGGTGAATGAGTGGAGGATGGTCTGAGTGTTCACCATGTTGACTTTGGGGCTGAACAAAATGTTATTGTAGATGATGTGGCACTATCAGGTAAAGAAAATATTTATTATATTATTTTAGTTAATGAAATACTTGTAACACTAATATAAAATGTTGTGAATTTAACCCATTTAGTTTTTATTGCGGTGGACCCCCCTTTGGTGCACCAGCCTCCTCCTCCTACATACAAGAGGAGGCATTTCTTGAGATCAAAAGAAGAAGAGGAGGGAAATGACAAAGATATTGATGCTCCGCTTAGTCGTTACCTTCAAAAATTGAAGAAAAAACCAAAAAAGAAATGATTGTAATAAACCTTTTTTGATAATAAAATAATTGTTTCTTAATGAATGTGATTTTGTGCTAATAAATGTTGATGAATGATGTGTTAATGAACTATTGATGAATGTTATGTGTTAATGAATATTATCTGTTAATGAATGTTATGTGATTATAATGATTGAATGTTATATTTCATAAATGGATGAATGAATGAATGTTAGATGTTAATGGGGAATTTAGAGTGATGTGAGGGGGGTGGGGCCAAATGAGCTTCCTCCTTCACATGGTTGGCCTTGTTAAGTAGAGAATATTAAACTATTCTCAAAACCAAGTGAAGCTCAAACTAAACCAAAGTAGATTAAATGGTAAAACACACCTACTAGTACTATTCCACATGGATCAGTACCCATTCCTAGGTACGCACACTTCACTAGATCCCACTCACTCTAGGATCCCTCTTCCAAGTCCAAATAAACTGACAACATCCCTCAAACTTCCTTCCTAACTGCCAAAGAGTAGTTTCAAACCTGACTGCAACCATATTAAACTGACTATACCCATATCATGTCATTTACATGGGTTAAGGATGTTGTCAACTTGACAACTTGATAACTATTTGCTAATTCCTTCAAATGACCCCAAAACCCTTACATTTAGCAATTATAGGCCTTAATAGCCAACTTGGTTAGCATGAGACACAAGGATACAAAACTAAACTAAAATGGCTCTATTGGCCATGAGAAGATTTCAAAATTACCTTATTGGTCTTATTACAAATAAAAGTGACCTTAAAAGTCCTTTCCTCAAACCTCTTCAGGCCCATAAGTGACCCCTAGTGATTCCATCCTTGTTTTGATGTTCCTACATAAAATTCTTGCATCTACTGCCTGCACACAGCAACTGCAGATCACATCCACTACATTTGGTCTTTTCATCTACCCAAACAACATTTAACAACATTATGGAATTATATATTTCATATGTAACTTTATGATTGTCCCTGTCATATTCAAGGCTTTCCTAAGCCACATTTACGGATGGTTTAGATCCACCTTCTTTGTTTGGCTCCATGGTGTCCCTAGATTTCTTCATAGGAAAAGTAAGGGAAATGATTGTCTACATGCACATTGTAAGGTCTTAAAGCCTTGAAGAATTCAAATCAAAATATCTAGGAAACACCAATTTTTCAAATGTGTCTTAGTTTTTTTCATTAGAAGTCTTTGAGTCTTTAAGCTGCGACAGTTCAAGGAGGGGCAACAATTATTTATATCAAAGGCATGCTTGATGTTATCGGGAAAGCCTTTGATATAGAGACAATTGAAGTTGAAGATAAAGGCATGCTCAAATTCTATTATTGTTGATAATGTTGAAGATGAGGTTGGAGAACGTAGTCGTGAAGAAATAAAGGAAAGTAAAAAGAAAAGGTATTTAGCCTTGATATTGTTGACTATCCTCATTTGTAGATTTCTATATAGTATTCATTATGTCCATTGTGAATGACATCAAACCTTTTTTTTGCTTTGAAATCAAACATGTTTTCCTTTTCTCTGAAATATATTCTACCAATGGGTAGTCAAAGTCTATATTTCGGAAAAGGTTTGTTTGGAGTTTTGTTCAACATGTTTAATTGTAGATAACCTACAAGGTTTTTCTTATTGCCTTAATTCTTCATTTATGGAAGCTTTGCATGCATTTATGTTTTATATTAATTGTATTATATGAAATGGATCTTGATATAGGTGGATAAGCATATCATTGTGCCTGTCCTACAGACCGAATTGGCCTTTCTTTACTACACACTTTATGGGAAGGAAATTAAACATAACACTCAGTTGTTTATGGAATACTTTGCATTGGATCTTATTATGGATGATGATGGTAAGAATTGTATTGATGTTACAATTGAAGTTCGGTGTACTTTTTAACATTGATAGATGATTTACATGTCAGTACGCCTTATATTTTCCTTGCACCTTATTTTTGCCTTATCTTATAGGTAAATCATTTGCATCCATTTATTCATTCATTGATCTTCCTCTTCAACAAGCAAGTGTCAAAAGGTGGATAGTGGCATTTCTTGAAAGAGTTAAGATATATGTGGCAGGTATGCATCTTCATTTATAAGGAATAACTTCTCAATGATATTGATCAAAACATATTTTTGAACAAGTTCACTTCCATATGCATATTTTTCTTTTCCTTTTGTTTACAAAAGATACATATATGAAAATATTTTGGCAGGTGTCACTCAATTTAAACACCATTTGAAACTAGATGAAACTGTTAGTAAACAATAAGTTTTATGTTGGAAGGATAAACTATGCAAATCTATACAAACTATGAAAATATATATAAACTATAAAAACCTATATAAACTAGACCATGATTTTCATTGTGTATATATGGCATGTCTCATTACTTTGAGCTTTGTTTATTCAAGAAATAAATAAAATGGTCCTTCTGAACTTTGAACTCTTTGTACATAAAATACTACTTTTTTCCACCTTTTCAAGGAAGATTTCATGGGTTTTTATTCATATTTGGATCTATGGGCTTATATTATTTGTATTCTTGATATTCTTGAAACCATGTACATGAGAATGTGGTGTTTCATCCAACTTTCTTAAGTTGATATGTTTGTGCCTTCAACTCCTCTTGCGTTGTCTCATCCTTCTACATATCTTAATGATGTTGTCCACAACCTATTAGGGTGTTTTCTACATGGCTAATGATAATTATTATTGTTATTTCAAAATTGAATATAGTTATCTATAGTTGTGAAGACACTTGGTATAATGGGTTTGAAAACCTTGTCAATAAAGAACAAGACTATTGGTACTATGATTAATGATTATCATTGTTGCCTTTGACAATAAAAAATACTATTGTCATTATTTACCATTCATGAGCATAGTCAATATTAGACAAAATTATTATGCCAACCTTTGAATTGTTATTGTTATTGCAACACACATGTAAGCTCTAACATGGACTTGTTGTCAACTGTACTTATGATAGTTGTCATTATTTTAGTTGAAAAATAGTTATATTACTTAGGAAATTGCCTGACAATTTTTGTTGTTATGTACATGAGGTGTGTTAGCTATAGTACTTACTTTATGTTGTGTTAGTTATATTATGTGTCACCGACGGTACTTAATTACTACCGGATGACAGTTGGGAATCGGTGGTGATGGTTGGTCACACCCCTTTGGGTTTTTATATAAGCGATGTACTTTCTCTTCGGGGATATGTTGATAGGGACTATTGTAAATGTACTAAAGTTATGGATGATTAATAAAGATTATGATCTATATTATGTATTTGTATTTTCGTACAATGTCTATGCACCAGTAAACTAGGTTACCCCAGTGGGTAAACATTTGGCGCCACTGCCTAGACGTACTCAAGAAGGAAAAATAAAATAAATTGATGTGTTGATTATTGCCCGAAGTGAGCAAAGAATTCATGCCCAATCAATTGAACAAAAATAGAAAGAAGGAACTCGAGGAGGAACAAGCCGATAGAAAAGTGGTACTCGCACATCACCAAGCTGAGCAAAGGGAGAGATATAGAAGATGCGCTGAAGGCTACCAAAGGGAGTAAGTGAAGGTGAGGGTCTGGAGGTATCTGACTGGGAGGCTGGGAGAAGTGGCGAGGACTGCCTAGAGGAAACAAGAAGCTTGTTCGGGTCCTTAACCTTAACCCCACAGACGGAAGCAAAAGAATTCTGAAGGAAGGAAAAAGAGGAAGCCGCACGGAGGGAGGCTTAGGATACCATTGTCGCCATGAGTATCAAAGTGACTGAGGGGCATGGGTATCATAGTAGCCCACTAGGCCTGGACATTTCCAGTAGTTTGGGGACATCAAGTGGTACGATACCAAACAATTCTGGGGTACCGACATCGATAGTACCATCCCAGCCTCATGTAACACAACCGGTGTTGCAAACATAGTCGATGCCTAGAAAAGTAAACATGGCGAACAGCAAGGAGAAGTTGCCAAAATTCCATGAAGATGGAAAAGAAGATCCCCTTCGACATTGCCGCACGTGTCAAACAATCTAGTCCACGAATGGAGTCACTGACTAGGACGAATGGATGAGACAGTTTCTAGCAACCCTCTAAGGGGTAGCAATCAATTGGTACTCTGATTTAGACAAAACCAAAGTGAACACCTGGGACTTATTAAAGAAAGCATTCAAAAAGGAGTTTAGGCTCCTGCGAGATGACAATGAAATCATCTTGGAAATATATGGAACCAAATAGGGAAAAAAGGAGACTATATGGGCCTATAGCTACTGACTAAAGGAGTTAGTTGGTAAAATGGATAGCTAGCCAGTGGATGGCCTGAGGAAAAGATGGTTTGTGGAGGGCCTGAAATCGAACCTATGAAGGAAAATGAAGATAGTGCCTTCCACCTCATACGAAGATGCCTATAACCGGGCGATGGACTTGGAGAGAAAAAAGAAGACCTCCAAGAAGAAAAGAAGCAAGTCTTCTTCCGACAAAGATGACATTGTGGATGATGATAGTAGTAGTGATGGCGAGTCGAAGAAAAAAGTCATGGCACTCCAAAAGGACATAGAGAGAATGATGAAGGAGTTCAAGACCATGAAAGGGGGTACCAGCAAGGGGGAAGATGACATGTGGTGTACGAACTGCAAGGAGAGCGGCCATACGAAGGGGTCGTGTCCCAAAAATGTATTGTGTGATATTTTCCAGAACATGGGCCATTCCACCAAGGAATTCCCATACAACATGAAAGTGAGGAATCAACAAGTGTTATTTTCCCAAGAGCAACCATCTACATTGGGCGGGTACAGAGGAAACCAACATGGTGGCAGAAGGGGTAGTAACAACAACACCAACACAAGGAGTTGAATACAATATGACTCCAACGGTCATCCGGTGATCCAGTGCCAAGCTTGCAATCAATGGGGCCACTTTGCAAAGTACTATGACAAGGGCGACACCCCGTAGAAGCTATGTCATTGGTGTGGTCCTAGCAACCATGAGGATGCCAACTGCCTAAAATATGGCATTAATTGGCTAGACATAGATGGAAGCATGAATAAAATACTGACCATCACCCGAGGGCAAGAAAAGAAAACCACATATCCAAACCCTCGAACAGAAAAACAATGGGCACGGGAGGCTAAGGAAGAAATAGAGAAGGTGATGATGGCACAAAAAGAAACATGGGAGATGGCCACCACCTTGGACCAGAGGGAGGAAGAACAAAACATTCTGAGACAACTATTACATTTAGAGGTACCGGTGAAACTCCAAGACCTCATTCACACCATGCCTCACTTGGGATCGACACTATTGGGGAACTTGGCCACACAGCCAAATACCACACGTACAGACATCCCTGGAGGGTCTGCAATTGACCCGATGATACTTGCTGTAAACAACGGGAGGTACCCAGCAGTCATTAAGATGGGTATCCTTGGCACCACTCTCATAGACACCATTGTAGATGGTGGGTCCAGAGTAAATGTACTTCCGGAGGAGACATGGAAAAAGTTGGGGAAACCCACACTGTGGCCTCCAACCTTCAACTTGTTGGGAGCATACCAGCATGACATCAAACCCATCGGAACCCTCATGGCTCAACACGTGATGATTGGGACACAACCCTTTGTACTCAACTTTGTGGTGATCCCACTAAAGAAAAAGGGGTACGAGGCTATTTTGGGATGAGGGTGGCTCACCTCGGCCAAGGTGAACCACAACTAGAAGAAGAACACACTCACCATGGAGACTGTCAGGAGGAAGTACGTGATTGACCTCCACATGCAAATGGTGAGCGAGGAGTTAGAATCTTTAGAATCAAAATCTGAAGGAGAGCAAGTGGGAGGAGATAGAGGACAAAGAAGAATGGAGCACAATGACTAAGGGGTTTTGGAGTTGGAAGAATGTTCAGGGGATGATGGAGATTCCATGAATGGCCTCTTTCATTGACAGATGGAAGATTACGAGTTCTTCCCCCCATCTTGTAACATGCTAAGAATTAGGGAGGAGGAAGCCACCCCCACACACCAGTTTATGGAGGACAAACCCATCAAATACCAGGAGGTAAAATCAAAGGGAAAAAACCTCGATGATGACGTTCATGTCAGCGATAGTTGGAACCCCATGGCCGCAACGTTCAAATTCATTATTCTCCTTCTTCTTATGTATAGGCCAGCGATCATGGTCCCTATAGAATTTATGGTTCCCAGGCTTTGGATCACCATTGAAAACAAACCAAAGGACAAAGTTTCAGAAGTCAGCTACGACGGGCCATCTAGTTGGGGACTCTCGACGAACGGGAGATACACGAGGTCATTAGCAGTTCCAAATCGAAACCTCACCTAGAAAGGATAGACAGAGCACCCGAGGGGATGGAAGGGTACCCAAGAAACCTGAGAGGCTGGACGAACGACCAAAGAGGCCTCCAGAAGTTAATTAGATTGGGCACTTAAAAAAAAAAATTAAAATTAGAAAAAAAATTAAAATTAAAAAAAATAAAAATAAAAATAAAAATTTAAGTGTATGGATGATACCGTACGGCTGTACGAAAAGAAGTTTGGAGATTAAAATACACTGTATGACAGAGAGGCCATACGGGCCCACCCTCTGACAAAAAAAAATCAAAGGAAAAGTGGTTGTACGACACCGTACAGCTAGATACCATATGACAAGCATCTTAAAGGTGTGAAGCACTGTACGACATAAAGTCATACTGGCCCACAGGAGAGCGGTCAAACATGAAAGTGAATCATTAAACTATACACCATTTTGTAGAGTGAATTTTGGGAGTTCGTATGGCAAGACCAGCAAGAGAAGTGTAGAGACTTGTGCAATGCAGTCGTATGATCTGTACGGTCAAAAGAACAAAAGGACAGGTTAAATTAAGGAGCCGTACAGAAATTGCCAAGAACGAATCCATACATCTATATGGTAGGGCAACTAAGATGCTCATATAAGTGATGGAAAGATAAAACATAGCCCATCAAATGGGATAATACCATACAGTACTATACAGACGAGGAAAGAGAGAAGAAATTTGTAAAAAAAAAATGACGACGGAAGCAGTGAAGAAAATCAAGTTATTGGCCATCTGCACGGGCACTATAACACAGTTGGCAGAAAGAGTATGGCATCAGACGAAAATCATGAAAATGGTGTATGTCATGGACTTTTGTGAGGGTTTGAAGGCCCTCCCAGACCCCCATTTTATTTTTGAAGCACACTACAACCTAGAGTTTGGGGTACCCACGCCGTTAGGGTAAGCGTTGGGTTTGTTCCGCTTAGTGAGAAAGAAGTTTGAAGCCGACGGAGATAGATTTGGAGGTTGTGAACACACAACTTTGAACATATGAGACCTAGAGATGCTATAGGCATAGATTGTCTATGCGCAAGTGGTGGCGAGAGAGGTAGTAGGGTACTACGCTTTGAGGAGCATGTCTTGGCTAGACATGAGGCTACCGTGGTGGGGGCACAGAGAGCTTGGGAGGAGCTAACCACTAGGTTGGAGGTGGTAGAGAAATACTTGGCTTAGGGTACCCAATAGTTGGGTGTGGATAAGGCAGCATGGCTATTGAAGAAAGATTGGCTACGAAGGCAGTATCATTTGAACAATAGAATTGCAGCACTTGGTAGAGGTTGAGATTGAGCAGCATGTTTTGGTTCTTGTACGTGGTTCATCATTCCTATCTTGTTCTGTCCTGGATATTTTGTTGTCATCCAAAGATAACTTTTCTTTTGAGGGGGATGATATTAGCCATAGTACTTACTTTATGTTGTGTTAGTTATATTATGTGTAGCTGACGGTACTTAGTTACTACTGGACGGCGGTTGGGAATCGATGGTGACGGTTGGTCACACCCCTTTGAGTTTTATATAAGTAATGTACTTTCTCTTCGGGGATATGTTGATAGGGACTATTGTAAATGTACTAAAGTTACAAATGATTAATAAAGATTATGATCTATAGTATATATTTGTATTTCCGTACAATGTCTATGCACCAATAAACTAGGTTACCCTAGTGGGTAAACAAGGTGTTAATAATGTTGTACCAGTTGAGGCTGTTGTTGTCGTCATTTTCTTTTGACATAGCTGCCCTTTTGTGATTCATAATATTGTTATGATCATTGATTGGTAGCACTCTATCATTATTGTGACCTGTAGATTATCAATCAGTATGGTGTGTAGTAGCATCCTTATTAATACTTACTGTTGTGATCAATAAATATGGGCATCAATATTGCTATCAACATTAAAGGAAATATTACCAATCAAAATGATTAATGTGAAAAATTGTTAAGGCATGACATTGTTGTCTCGAAACACTTGGCACTACTGTAAATTTACAAGGCATTTCAAGAGGTTAGGGAGATTGTTGTTTTGAGCTATAGCTACCTTTTGTGTATAGACTATCTCCTGCACTCAATATTTAACAGGAATGGTAAGGTTAATAGGTTGTATTTTACCATTCTTACTACACATGCACAAGTAAAATAAAGTCGATCACATGAGTGATGCACTTAGACATCACCAAGATGATCAAACCTGTTTACTCTTATTCAAATTGGTATACCACCCTCAATTAGTATCACATATTATTTGGCATTTGAGAGGAATCTGTATCATTGGTGGTAAGCAGTATCAGTTGACAAAAGTAGTGCCAATGACATGGAATCCAACACATTCTCAAACATTTTAGGCACTCGAGGGATTTTTTGGCCCATTTTTGTGTGGTTTCCTGAAAGTGGAAGGTGAGACCAAAGACCTAAGGAACAAACAAATAGAAAAAAGTGAGCCTCACCCTATTTTTATTCTACATTTTTAGTTTTTAAATAATATTCAAGGGCACTACGCTAAATCAATGTCAATACAAGCCACAATCATCAAGAAAGTTGTGGAAGTCTATGAAAGACCACAATGAAAGTATGGGATGGTAAGGTAGACTCAATAGACATAAAAAAAGACCAACTAGATGATTAACATACTTCTTAAGTTGATATGTTTGTGCCTTTAACTCCTCTTGTGTTGTCTCATCCTTCTACATAGCTTAATGATGGTGTCCATAACCTATTAGGGTGTTTACTTCTCATGATCCCTCATTTGTACTCCCAAGTCCACATCTTGAATATGATAATCATGGGGTTATATATCTTATTCAAGCTTATCAACCATTGGGATGAAAATTTGAACTCTTCTATGCTCATGCTAATCAATTGTAATTGCAAGTACCCTTCTTTGTGCATATCCTGTGATCAATTCTTGTCATGAAACCGTATCTCTTTCAGGCATTTCAACAAATAGTTCATGCACTTTTTGTATGCTTCCACATTTTTCATGCATGCTTATCAGATCAGTTGCAACTACAGCATTCGATGGATTCCCATGCCTTGTTCTCATTTTATAGTCTCTATGCATTATTTTCTCCTCCTACCGACCTCTACTTTTCATCCTTCTCAGCGGGACATTTTCATACATTGAATATCGCTACCCTTTTCCTTCTCCCACGTATTGGCTCATTTCCTCCCTCCTTTCCACCTTAATTCTCCTCCAAAGAACTGGTCAAAATCACACTTTCCACCTCAATTTCCCTCTAAAAAACTTGTCAAAATCACATTTGAAGGTCATGGGTTAAGGATTCGGTTTTATGTGCCCCCATTCAACTACACCCATACTTTTTCACACCTACATTGTACCATATCCAGGCCCCAAACCATTCCTATTAATGTTAATTTCTTCTTTTATCAATCCTTTCAATTTTACTTATTTTATTTATTAGGGCCTCGTCAAATAGGTTCGACTTGCTGATATCACATCATTATTAAATAAGATGTCAAACAATTTGGACGAGAAGAATGTTGAAGAACTTGAAGCATAAATTAGTAGTAACTTGAAGATATATGTGACAAAAACTCATATATATCCTTGACTAAAATCCAACTTTAAATAACATACATACATCATGTGTCATTACATTAGAGAGCTAATGATCAATAATACACTGATAGTAGGTATCATTTCATTGGAAGCTAATTATCAGTAATGAAATTTATTTTTTTGATCATTAGAAAACATTTTAAATCAGAATACTTTTTACATTCTCTCCAATTTAATAGTTTCACATAGAAAAATTAAATGTGATGAATTACTTTATTTTTTTTATTATTGTTGGGAACGTTGAACAAAGCAGTTTTTTGGTGTGTATGAAAAAAACAAGTTGCATGGTCTGACATAGTGACAATTTGAAGAAGTAGCTCTATGAATGATTAAGTCTGTATGTTTTAAAATGTATGAGATATAAATGTTTAGTTTATTTCTAGCTTTATCACTATTATTTCTACTCTTTGTTCTTTTTATTTCTGTCATCCTCTACCTCTTCCCTTCAAGACTATCTTTTGAGTATGCCCAACATTAAGGGGAAGTACGATCAGTAATGCTATTTCTAAGAGATTGATTTTATTTATTTATTTTTAAAAAATTAGCAGCACTTTTTAGTTTTATTTGATATATTTCCATTTTTTAAGAATGTAGCCTCTATATAACAATAACTTCAACGCTATCTGGTGTATTGAGAAGAATGATAGATAAATAGAAAATTAAAACAATGTTTACAGTCAGAAGAAGACAATAAAAGATAATTAAAAACATTGTGCAGTTAGCAATCAACAAGTAAATGGTGGTTGCAAGTTTTTTCTGTTAGTGCTAAATGTTGTAAGTGCTTTTTATTTTTTACTTTTATCATAAACTCAGATTGGTTTAAGAAAAATATTGAAAGAATAGTTAATTAAAGAATCTACTTTATCCAGTAACTTTGTGCTCCTAGCCTAGCAAAGTTGTATTATGTTAAAGTTTAGTTCTAACGTACTTATGTGTAGGCAGGGTAGAAATGATGATGTAATTGTGTGAAACCTTAGTTAGATGATTTTTATTGTTTCTATTTCATTTTGGAGTACAAATTGTTAGTTTTTATACACTGAACATGAGGCAGATAAAGTTGTTTCCCTGCAAATTGTTCTAACATAATTTGCAAATAAAAACAAAGAAAAATCAACAAATAGTCAATCCATTGTATTATTTACCAGAATGGATTACAGATAAACAAATTTGTGTTACGATCTAATTTACAAAATTGTGTTTATCTATCATCATTCATGTTAATTTATCCCACACTAACTGTGTCCACTGCCTTGGCTACACCATGTCCACCACCTCCTACAACCCACCTCTTTATCACTGACTCAAATTGAATCTGATTGTTGAAAGAAATCAATTCACAAGAGAATAAAATTTTAAAGTTGCAAAACAAAATAGCTAGTTGAATCAATTGTTTGTAGCATGTCAAAAGTAAAATGAATGCTTACAATCAAAGTCTTTACTGTGTGATGCTATCCTCACGGAAAATAATTTTACAAAAATACAAAGAAATTTGCTCGTAATATTGTAGGCTACCACAAATTTGAGGATGCTTATAGGAAGTAAAAAATTGTAATCGCATTTCAATCATGTTATTGTGGAGACACCATTAGACAGTTGTGTACATTCCAACCATTTCTTGTGTAGTGAAAGAACATGTCTCCAAAACAAAAACTATATTGAAAATATGACTGCAATAAAACACCAAAAAACATTGCTAAGGTTATTGAAAACTAGTTTTAGCAAGAAAAGAAATGGTCACAAAAATTGAAGCTAGAGGGCTTTTATGTTCCTAAGAATTTCTTACATAAATTCTCCCACAAGATTTCCAGCAATTTCCATTACTGTTGCTTCAGCCACAACAAATGAAGCTAGAGGGCTCTTGTGTACCTATGAAACTCCTTGCATAGACACTCCCACAAAATTTGTAGCAATGGTTATGTTTTTTTCTTCGATCACAAAAAATGAAGGAAGAGGACACTTGTGTTCCTAGTAAACTCCCTGGGTAGATGCTTCCACAAATTCTATACCAATGGACATGACTGGTATTTCTAGATGTTTCTAGTCAAGCACACAGGCCTACCACCACCAAAGTCCAAACTTTATGTAATACTCATGAAAAGAATCCATACCATAGCTTTTAAAATAATTGAACCAAAATATATGCACATAAAAACTTGTTTTAAAAAAAACATTTCGTGGATATTTTGATGGTCTTTTGACTCTTATACGATGAGAGGGTTGTATGAGAGATGACACAATCGTCATACTATTGTCGGTATTCCAGGGCATACATTATAGTTTTTCGATGATGATGACATCACCTATATAGCATTGTCACCATTTTTTATTATTGTTCACGTCGTAAGTTGTAAGTTTGACCAATAGTGGAATGGGTTCATCGTGAAGGTCGACTAGAATTCTTGACCACGGGGTCCATTTCTTTCAATGACTACATCGTCGATATTATGGCTACAATGTTGGTCGTCGATCACTTCGACAAAAAAAGTTCAACATGCACATTGGTTGAATATTCTACATTTATGAGTCGCAAAATTGACGAACACGCTTCAAAAATTGGGCAAAATTTTACTAGTGTAATGGTGTCCTCCCTAATAGGGAGAGGTTGGCATCCATTCACACTGAGCTTAAGAGTATGATTTAGAAGGCTGAATCATACAAGCCCTATGATGACACCTCCATTAACACATTTTATCAGAGCTTAGCTAGTACAGTATCAGGGACAGTTTGTGATGCCCCGCCTAGGAATCCTTGGACACAAGGATCAAACAAGAGCTAATATATTTTTTTAAAGATAAAGTTAACCAACATGTAAACATATTGCAAGCGGAAGACTAAACACAATGACCAAAGATTCCCAAGCACAAACCACCATCACAATTCATTTATCGACTACATGATTAACATACAAGGTTCATCCAAATTACTATGTTACTCCACAACAATTATTTTTAATCCCAAAGTACAATTCCAACCATGGTTAAATCATACAAGTTCATTTACCCAATTAATTTGCAAGGACAACCACGAATAACATTCACTGACAAAAAAACATATGATACTCAAATTTCCTGATTGGGGGAAGGTGTAATGTTAAAAAGGGTATCCAGAAAACCAACTTTCATCTTCCAGATGAAGGCTAAAATGTCCTTTTTCCACCATATGAGTAACACCAGAGAAATGTTGTATGAGTTTGTACAGTTCCCCATACGAGTATCCATGAGTTACCATACGAGTAACTTCAAAACTGCTATGAGTGGGTAGGAACCCGTACAAGACCATATAAGGTCCCATATGACCAACTACCCAAACTCGTAGGAGAGCCTATAGCTACTTGTACGAGATGCTTCCCTTCTGGCCCAAGACAAAAAGTTAAGAAATTTTAAGCTAAACTAATGAAATTATCTCCACATCGGGAGTACCAGAAGCAAAAAAATCGAGGAGGTAAAGACTCGATTGCCCCAAAAGCATAAATACAATATCCATAAAGAAAATTAGCATCTAAAACATCCATCACAGTTACATAGGAATAGATACAAGAACTAAAATAAATCACTGAAAGTAACATGAAGACCAAGTGAGCAACATGCTCCAATTCTACAACAAGAAGAAGATCGTCTATGTACACCAATCCCTTGCAGTGGTATAGGTTATAAATGCCACCCAACCATGTGATACCCTCAGGCTCACCCCACCGTGCTCATGGATATAATGACCTGGCCAAATTCACATAAAACATACCCAAGCAAGAGGCTACACACACACCAATCAATGCATGGCTCAAGGTACACAAATAAACATGAATGCAATGTAGTATTTTAGGTCACTAATCAAAACACACTAAGGATACTATGTAGGGACTCTAGTGGAGTGTCATCTCTTGGCTCGTACTAGCCCAAGTGGTATGTGGTATGGTAGCTCAACTCCCTCGGGAGGCCTCGTATCATGTCCTTGTACCAGCTTGCGCAGGAGATTGGCTATCATCAGATACTGCACCCTCACCCTTGGTACTCACAAGTGATGACCCTTGGTACTCCCAAGTGACATATTGTATGGTAAGTCTACTCCCTTGGGAGGCCTCATGCCATATAGGTGAACTCTTATCTTTTATTAAGTTTTATTACCCATGTGTTTATTTGGTTCACTTTATTAAACCTCTTCACATTAACTAGTAGGCCACTTCCGAGCCGGTATAATTGTGAGAAGCCACTCCACATGTCTACCCATACATATCCATGCTCTCCATACAACGAGTGTCATAAGGAAATGCAATTTCCCAACCCAACCCCCAAATGATAAAACACTTAACTGACCTATATCTAGGAGTTCAGATCTCGCAAGATCCAACATAAGCACGCTGACATGCACATGGAAAACTCAACCAACACCACATAAAAAAGGAATAAAAATATGCAAGGGGACTAGATCTTCATAAAGCAACAAGAATGAATAACAAACCTCACTCAGGAAAGCACATCCAAGTGGAAACCAAAATGATAACAACAATAACACATAGCTCAATTGGCCACTTTCCAAGAGCATGGATTCCTATGGAATACATAAGTCATCTCATTAGCATATGAGGATGGCACACAATGCCCAAAAACAACCATTCACTCAAAAATTCTGGCGAACAGACAAGGCACAATCCACAAAATTTAAGTTGACGGAGCACTTTCGGATCAGGATAAAAAAATACCGGGAATGGCCTTTATCCATTCCAACTCCACAATCCTATTCCATGTAGCAAAGGATACCAAAGACATAATTTAAAACATTTCAAAAAGGCAACAAGCAAGAATTGGGTGACACGCAAAATGAGGCGACACCAAAAACACTCAAAAATCAAACTCATAATTTGAAAAAATCAAAAACCCACTTCTAAAACATGCCCAAACTACCAAAAATTGGATAAAAACTTCAAATCCAAAAATATGGAAATAAACAAATGCTCATGCCCGCCCAATTGGGTCATGGAAATGCATAAAAATGGAGGAGAAAACTAGTTCTCAACCCCCAAACATTTAACAATTTATTTTATTTGAAAAGATGAAGTAAATAAAAAATGGTGAGATGCCCTACCTCACATGATTGATAAAAACAAAGAAAGGGAAGAAATATATGAAGAATCCACTGAAACAAAAATGGATCCACATGAACAGGAGAAATTTTGGCATGATTCCAACGAGCTGCTACCCACAAAAATCTAGCAAGCGAATCAATCACATGAAAATAAAACCAAATTGCTCTAAAGTATTTTTGGAGAAAAACTCAAATTCCCCAAAACATAAAATGAGAAGTGAAGTCTAAAAACTCACTTTTTGCCTAATATAAGCACTTTTGAAAAAGTGACTTATAAATTAGAATATTAAGCTACTTAATAGACTAAGTGACATTTTTCACAAAAGCCATTTATTTTCGTTGCAAGATCTGATTCCTAAGATTATTTCCTCCGAACAAGGTGGTTTTGTTCCTGGAAAAGACACCACTAAGGGAGCTTTGGTAGCTCATGAAACCTTACATTCCATTAATGTATCATAGACTGTAGCCTTTGTGATTAAGCTAGACATAGTGAAAGCATATGATAGATTAAATTGGGACATTCTACTCAAAAATTTTAAAAAAATGATTTTCATCATAAATGGTGTAAATGGGTTAGATCATGTATTTCTGGTGCTCATTTTTTTATTCTAATCAATGGCGTCCTGACTAGTTTTTTTGCATCTTCATGTGGGGTCCATCAAGGTGATCCATTATCACCTTTTATTTTTATTATTATGGTTGAATCCTTCAGTGGAATAATTATGGTTAGGCATCAGTCTGGTCTTTGGTCGGGGGTTCAAATTATGGGGACACCGATTTATGTGACTCACTCCCTTTTTTATGATGATACACTCCTTTTTGGAAAATCCATGATTCAAGAAGAAAATGGTAATAATAAGACCCTTGACCTTTATACATCTATGTCAGGACAATGGGTCAATCCTCAAAAATCCAAAATTCACATCTTTAATACTCTAGAGATAGTTGCAAATAGATAATCTAGGTTCTTGGTTTCACAATTGGAGAGTTACCATCTTCTTATTTGGGGATCCCTATCTTTATGGGTGCTAATAAAGAGGCATACTGGACTCCCCTTATTGATAGAATCAAGTCTAGGATATTGGCCTGGAAAACCAAGTGGCTCTTGCTTGCTGGTAAAATCATTTTGGTAAAATTAGTCTTGTCAGTTATCCCAAATTATTATCTCTCGGTTCTTAATGCCCCCATATCTGTCATTTCCCAAATTGAGAAATTGACTTGGGATTTTTTATGGAAAGGAAACATGACATAAAACAAGAAGATACCTTTGGTCTCACTCAAGGATATGTCATATCCTAAATCATCAGGTGGGGTTGGCATGCATGACCTTTCCCTAAGAAATCTTTCTTTTGGCGGAAAATTGGTGTGGCATGTATTCAAATCCCTCGTCTAAATGGTGCCAAATTATGTAGCATAATTTTATTGACAACCTAGACACAAATATAATTCTGACTGTATCTGACCCCCCCTAATGGCTCATCTATTTGGAACTTCATGATGTCCTCAAGGTCCATTGTTACTCGATATTTATCTTGGCATGTCAATGATGGTTGTCTAGCTAACTTCTGGTATGATTCATGGAATGGATTTCTGCCTTTATGCTAGAACCAAGACTTTTTCCCTATCATGCATGTTGCAACTCAAGCTTGTGGTGTCAAACTAATTGATTATGTTGATGCAGTGAAGTTATTTTCTGCTAAGGTAAAATGGAAAGACCCTTCATCTCTTGATCTTTCCCATGACCAATGTGCTCTCCTAATGGATATTCTATCTCATCACATTGTTCATCTTTCAGGAAAGCAAGACTCCTTATTTTGGGCTCCATCAAATAATGGGAATTATTCCTTAAAACTTGGTATAGATGCAAGGGTAGAGCATAAAACTAATATGTCTCATAGGGCATTTTCTTTTTTCTGGAATAAATATGTGGTGCCAAAAGTTGGATGTTTTGCATGTCTGGCATTAAAAATAGAATTTTTACAAGTGGTTGTTTGCATCATCTTAACATTTCTCAACCTTTTAATTGTGTGCTTTGTAATGATCATATTGAAATAGTTTACCATCTCCTTCTTAACTGTTCCTTCACTCATAAATGTTGGTCATTTGTTATGAGTAAGTTAGACTTATCCATGCCTCTTCCAGAAACAATCTAGGATCTATTTCAATCATGGCCTATATTATATAATAAGTCTTTATTTTCTTGCATTTGGAAATGTATTCTTGCAGCTATTGTGTGGGAAATTTGGTGGGAACGTAATAAGATAATCTTTCGTCAAACTTCATCTTCTATAAATATGGTTTTAATTAAACCTGAAAAAGCCATTTCAGAAATTGTAAACACTAGGTGTAGAAATCTTCATGGTAATCACACAATCCCTCCTTGGGATAACTACGTTGTTCACCATTGGAAAGATATTAAGTTTCCTTCCCTTTCCGCACCACTAGTACCAATTAGCAAAATTGATAGATCTATAGTACATTGGTATCCCCCTGCTCAGAATTGTGTTAAGCTAAATTTTGATGGTGCGTCAAAAGGTAATCCTAGAATTTCAGGTATTGGGGTTGTACTTAGAAACCATTATGGAAATTTAATTGTGCTTAAATTTGAGTTAATTCTGCCTGATACTAATAATGTTGCTAAGGCCTTAGCCCTCCTAGAAGGTTTAACCCTTGCTAAAAAATTGGGGTATACTCACATTGAAGTTGAAGGTGATTCTAATTTGATTATTAATGCATGTATAACGAGAAAGTCCTTTAGTTGGAAATTATCTTATATTCTTCAACATGTATGGTCTCTTCTTAACAAATTCATTGAGTGTTACATTTATCATACCTTTCATGAAGGAAACAAAATGGCTGATTGTTTGGCAAATTTTGGATCAAATGAAATTAGCCTTGATTCAACTTCCCCTATTTTTAATTTTTATGATTTTCCCTCTCTTAGGGAAGTCTACCTTAATGATATGTCCTATACACAGTAATCCCCCACCCTCCTTCATTGTATTATCGTGTTAATTCATGCTCCCTTTTTTTTTTTTTTTTTGTTATTGCTGCTCATATTCTACATATCTCTTTGGACACTTGGTGCATTTCTCTTTATTATAGACAGGTGGTGGCATGTGGTAGTGTAGTTTTTATCTTCCGTCATGTCTCCAACTAGATTTGAAAATTTCCTCTTTACTTTTTCTAGTGCTTGGTTTTCATGTCTAATTTTCCATTTCGATTATGCTTTGCTCATCTCTATTCTATTTTATTTGTAGCTAATTCTATGGTTATCTTTCTTGTAAGCATATGTCAAATCTGTTGATTTTGGCCTTTTGGATGGCGTTTGTAGTATATTTTAATTTATCAAGCATTCTTGTTCTCTGTTTATTGGAATGTTGTACTGTAGTTTTGTTAGCTCGGCTGTTTTGGTGCTCTTTCTTTTTTCTATAGGAGCACATACTAATATCCTCCAGTTAGCTTTTTGGCAAATGGATTGAACTCCCATTTGGTTACTCATTCAGCATCATTACTTGTTTTCAAATTTGGCTTGATGAAATATGTTCTAATATGGCTTGTTCAGATGGTATATTAAGTTGCTTTCCTAATGGATATGCTTTCTTCTTCCTTCAACCATGGGGCTATGCACCTTCTCTTCGATGGCATAGTAATTATTTCTAAAGGGATGGGTTTCTGTTTTGGGATCATGATGTATGGCATTTCTTTCATGCCTATCTTGTAATTGGGTGGGGGGGCGGGGATATAGTTATATTTTCAAATTGGCAAATTTGTATTCTGCCTTAATTGTTTATATTTGGATTTTCTTCATGGCCAACTTTGTATATCTTTAGTAGCTTTAGAATTAATGGGCAAAAAACTTAATATTGTGCCTTTTTTTTGTAGCTGATATTTGTTTTAGGCCTTCAATGGGTGGAGTGGAGGTTTTCTTTCTAGTTTCTTTCCTCTATGAGCCCTTTTTGAACCCGTGAAAAAATGATATAAAATAAATATAATATAATACAGTGGCTATGTCCACTTTTGCAAAAAAAAAAGAATAGAGTAACTGACAAATTCCCTAAATTAATTAAAACAATTCCAAGCATTTGGAATTCAACTATGGAAAATTAGCTAGAAGATAATTAAAATAAAACAAATCATTAAAATTTCCCAAAAGAATTAAATCAACATTTAAATTAAATAATTTTTGCAACAACTGCGGAACCCTAAATGCACAAACACGCTCACTGGTCAATTCACATAATGCATTACGAATCCGTATTTACCACAATAACTAGAATAATAATTATAATAACATTATTATGGATACATCACCCTTACAGGGATGACATTGGCTCAACATGAACGACCAAGGTCACTATCTCCTAGTGCCACTGTCAGGGATATAGTTACACACTTGAATCTTATACTTAGGATGAATGTTCCTGGTACATGATCAGTAAACAAGCAAACATTAAGTGTAGCTACTCAATTATATAAATAGCCAAAGTGTAACCAAATACATAATTATGTCAAGGAGAATGGGACATCTTGTGGATCTCGCAAGCAAGTGACTACGACTTTATTTCCCTTCGTACTCACACCAACAAAAAAAATGCATAGTGGTGGTGCAGTACAACATACCAATAAATAATCACATAATAATACATTAAATTAAAATATTTAAATATTCATTTCAAGGATATTCTGAGCATATATCAACTGAATGTAAAGATAGATATCCACAACATAAGAGCACCATAATAATGAGTCCAATAACATTCATCAGATATAAACATAATCCGCAGTCCAAATCCAAAAGTAAAAAATAAACCATGCATCATCATGAAGATAACATTGAATTATTACTAACATCATATTCTAACATTTAAAATTAGCAATGATACATGTGACAAAATTAAGGTACGGTAGTCCACTACATCACTTAGTGAAACCACCATATCAAATCACATAGTTAAACATGGAATAACAATATCATGGTATAATCTTGATAAATACCTATCTAGATAGTATCTCAAAAAGGTAATCAATCATAATTAGGTAACTACTGGCACATACCTCAGTGAAACCATCAAAACACATCACAAGCCAAATAGTAAGATAACAATCATAACCACAACAATAATCTTGGATAGAGCACAAGAATATACTGAACTGGGTGTATCTCAAAATTCTAAAATAATACCAACACAAAGGAATAATCACTGAAACATAATAATCCCTCAAAACTCAGAATAAAAGTCTCAAAAGACTTAGCATCACCAATAGTAATACAACCAACATAAGGACAAACAAGTTGTCGATGCAATAGCATAGATAAGATCATCCTAAAGGTACAACCTCTAACGGGTCCAATATGATCATGAATTACACATACTTAAAACCATCAAAGCCACATCCACCAAGATGGCATGTAGAACATAAATGGGAGATGCACTACACAGTTACATGGAGGACTATTGACATGAATGTTTTGTGGCCAATGTTAAGGCCATGTTTGAACCTGATTGCCAAGAGAAGAATGTTGTGAGAGCTTATTGAGTGAAAAAGCGTAAGGATGACCTCATGCCCCCCTTCATATATCCTGGATGGTTGGAAGCCCATCATATGTGGCCACAAAAGGGTAAGGTGTCACTCTATTTCTGTAAATAATTGTATGAAGAATTCTATTTAGGGTATGATGTTGATTACATAGACTTTACATGATATATAGATCAGGGGTGGGGAAGATTTGCATATACTTGTTCAAATGACCTAATGTACCACATCCTCCTAGTAAGAGGGTATCGATGGTTCAAAACCTTTTGGTTCTTCCAAAAAATTTGGAGGCCCACACTGGAGATGGAGAGTCTATGACTAAGGAGGTGCGCCTAGATATGTACTCTAGCATTTCCTCCATCGTGACTCAGGTTGACTCATTGGCATCTCATCACATGGGCAGGTACATGTTACAATCTCATACAAGCCCAATCATCGATCAGTCAGATCCTTTTTATGATCCTTACATCCGCTACCATCTCCCCGCACCTGATGATATAGCATGAGATCCTGAGGATCATCTACATGTGATGAGCTCCATGTTGGTTAGTGATCTCCTTGATGCTTATCAAGGGTACTCTATATTGTATGGGTTCACTTTGAGTGATATGTTTGCATTCATTTGACAAGTGGCTAGAGATACTCCACTGCTAGCATCCAGGGACATGGAGATGCACATGCACATGCAGATACTTCCAGACAAGAGGACATTATGATACATCCTAAAACTCCATGAAAAAGTGCATTTGATCCTACACCTCTAGAGAAGAGACCTCCTCTATGATTTCATACTGGATTCTCATCTCTTCTTATTGATGAAGGGTGCTCCCCTTATTAACACAAACACACAAAAAATTGAGAATAACAAGATTCACAAAGACGGGAAATGGGCTTTCTATTATCCACAAAGAAATGAAATTACAATATTATGAAATATAACATGCACATTCAAAAATGCAATATGCACAACCACATGGGCATTTTATTACAATATTCTGCAAGCCAAAGCCACCAGATGCATAACCCAAAACTTCCCTAGACAACCCTACGGGCCTTCAATATATAGCCAATTTTAACTGCCCAAGAAGATTCTAGAAATCAAACCCTAAAGTTTGAGGCCGACCAACCCTAAGATATATATATTTTTTTTATTACATTAGATTAGACCCAAACAACTTCAAAATCCAAAAATAAATTTTGAAGGAACTTTAACTTTTTCAAGTTCAGGTAGCGCAACTTTCGGAGAGCATAACTCATCACCCGTTGACCCGATGGGCTGTTGTAACCCCATTTTGAAACTGCCACAAAGTTCTTTACAACACTTGATTGGTGCAATCTCAATTTAGCTAAGGTTTTCACCCCATTTTGAGCCTCTAAAGCCTTCAAAACTGAGTTTGAAGTTTTTGTACCATGCTGCCAATACCGAAAATATCCAATATCTACAAAACTAGACTTGATCTGGAAATGAAAATTTACTGGGAGGCTGATACAATCAAAGTGAACCTCCAAGGAAGAAAATAGAACATTCTAAGCTCTAACGAAAAACTCACTAAAAATAGTAACTTTCCAAAAATAGCAACTCTGCACAAAATAGCCCTTATTGAAAATAAACCAGAAAATATTTTTGGGTGATGCAAGATTGGTCTTACACCCAGGATGCTCCTGCATCAGACACCTAGGGTAATTTGAGAAGTGGCCTTGTCACATCTCAGGTGGTCAAAATAAAACCAAGATGGTTAACCTCCTCCCTTGATAGCCATGATTAATCTTCTACAGGTCATCCTTTCCATTGACAAAATATTCTTCATATGTCCTGTTCCTTGTTCTTCTACCAACACGATTGTCCAAAATGTCTTCAATATCCTCTGTAGTTGAAGTAGTTGCTGGAATATCCCATAGTGCTTATGTGATATGATCCTCAACACCTCCCTCATGATATTTTGTCAAATCTTAAATGTTAAATACTGGTAAAATATTGAGTTCACTAGGCAACTCTACTTCACAATCATTTCCTGAATTATGCTTCTTCAATATTTTGCATGGTCCAAACTTCTTCATCTTCAACTTATTATATATTCCTATTGGAAATATCTCCTTTCTCAAATGAACCATGACTTCATCTCCCACCTGGAATTCCTTATGCCTCCTTTTCTTGTCTTCCTTAGTCTTGTATTGTGTTTCATTTTATTAATATGTTGCCTCACCTCTTCATGAAAATCTTCAAATGCTCTGCAAAGTATTCAACTTCAGTGCTACTTGTCTCTCCTTTGTCCAACTTTCTTAATTATGATGCATTTCTGGGACTAGTTCCATACACTATATGGAATGGTGATTTACCAGTTCTATTATTGATAGAATTATTATATGAAAATGCTGCATGTGGTAAAACACAATCCCATCCCTTTGGTTTATCTCCAACCAAGCATCTCAATAGGTTTCCCAATATCCTATTCACAACTTATGTCTGTCCACCAGTCTGTGGACGGTGTGTTGAACTGAACTTCAAATTTGTCTTCAAATTTTTCCACAAGGTTCTCCAAAATTACCCAACAAACTCAGTGTCTTGATCTGAAAATATGCTCTTTGGTAATCTATGTAGTCTTACCACCTCCCTGAAAAACAATTTTGCTACATGAACAACATCATTATTCTTCTTACGAGGAATGAAATGGGCCATTTTTAAAACCTATCCACCACTACAAATATGGAATCATGCCCTCTCTGAGTTCTCGGTAGGCCAAGAACAAAGTTCATACTAATATCCTCCCATAGCTTCTCTGGCATATGTAATGGCTGATATAACCATGTATTTTTCTTCACTCCTTTTTCCATCTGACATACTCTGTAACCTTGTACAAATTTCTTAAGATCCTACTGCAACTGTGGCCAATAATAATTCTCACTAACTAAAGAAATGGTTTTATCTCGTCCAAAATGTCCAGCCAGTCCTTCACTATGCTTTTCTTTGATTAGATTCTCCCTCATGGAGCTCTTTGGACTGCACAATTGACTACCTCTAAACAACATATCATCCTAGATTATGAAATCCAACCATTTAGTTCTATCAAGAGTAACAAGTTCTCTACAATCTTTCCAAGCTTCGCCAAAATCTGGATCTTCACGATACAAACTCTTGAGTTCCTTGAACCTAACAACCTCAATCTACATCTCTGTCAGAAAAATTATTCATCTGCTAAGGGCATCTGCAACCCTATTAGACTTCTCACTCTTGTGTTTCAAAACAAAAGTGTAACTCTGCAAAAACTCAACCCATTTCAAATGCCTTTGATTCAACTTTCCTTGACTATTCAAATATTGCAAAGCTTGATGATCAGTAAATAAAACAAACTCTTTTGGAAAAAGATAATCTCTCCACTTCCTCAATTCCTTAACTATAGCATAGAAATCCTGATCATAAACATAATATTTTCTCTTGGCATCATTCAACTTCTCACTAAAATAAGCGATGGGTTTACCTTCCTGACTCAAAACTACTCCAATAGCATTACCACTAGCATCACAGTCTACTTGAAACACCTTGTTAAAATATGGAAGTTCTAAAATAGGTTATTCTATAACTTTTCTTTTCAAAAATTTAAAACTCTTATATGCCCCTATAGTCCACTTAAACTCTTTCCTATCCCCTCTCATTGTTTCAGTCAAGGGTCCACAGATACTACTGAAACTTCAAATAAACTTTCTATAAAAGCTAGCCAACCCATGAAAATATCTTACCTCAGTAGAACTCCTTGGGGTAGGCCATTCAAGGATAGCCTAGATCTTCTACAGATCCATTTTTAGACCTTCTGCTGAGACTATAAATCCCAGATACACTAATTCCTTCTTCACAAAACTCCTCTTCTTCAGATTAATCAACAACATCTCTTCCCTTAACCTCTTAAACACCTTACAAATATGCATCATATGTTCTTCCAATGTCTTACTGAAGATAAAAATATCATCCAGGTAAACAATAACAAACTTACCCAGAAATTCTTTCAGTACTTCATTCATGAGCCGCATGAATGTGCTCAGTGCATTGGTTAGCCCAAAAGTCATGACTAACCACTCATACAATCCCTCCTTTGTCTTGAAGGTTGTCTTCCATTCATCTCCTTCTTAGATTTTGATTTGGTGATACCCACTCTTTAGGTCTATCTTTGTGAAATGAAAAGCTCCACTCAAACAATCCCTAATATCATCCATTCTTGGCAAGGGAAATCTATACTTGATAGTGATCTTATTGATAGTCAGTTGAGAATCTATGTACACATCATCCATTCTCTATTTTTCTTTGGTGCTAATACCGCTATTAAAACACATGGGATCAAGCTCTCTCGGATCAATCCCTTATGCAAAAACTCATGCACTTGTCTGTTCAATTCCTCACTCTCTACTAGAGTCATCCTATGAGCCGCCTTGTTTAGAAAATTGGCCCCTGGGATTTGATGACTGATCTTCCTCACTAGTGGTAATCCATCAGGTATATTATCAGAAATAATATCCTAAAACTCCTCCAACAAGTCTACAACTTCTGCAATCACATCTTCTACTTCTTCTTTACCCACTTTTGGAATTAGGGAAAAACACATATGCTCATGTTTCATACCATCTAAGAACTTTCTTTCATAAAATAAACAAATTTTGGCATTAGTAAATACCTTTTCTCATGTTTCCTTCAATGGATTCAACTTGTGTCAGACTCCATCCTTTTTCACTGAATAAGTATTAGCATGACCATCATGTATGGCATGCCTTTCAAACAGCCAAGGCCTTCCCAACAACAAATGATATGCATCCATGGGGATGATATCGCAAAGTACCTCATCTCAGTAACTTCCAATCTTGAACATCACTAAGAACTACTCATTAACCAAGACCTTATGGCCATCCTGCACCCAGGAAATTATGTATTGACATGGGTGTTTTTCCCTTTTTAGCTTCAACTTTTTGACAATTTCTTCTAATACCAAATTATTAGTGCTTCCACCATCAATAATCACATCACAACACTTATCCTCGCACTTGCATCTAGTGTGAAATAGGCTCTTCCTCTGATCTGATCTCTTCTCTTCATTTATCAGGATCCTCCTGACAACTAGGGTTTCTCCTCTCTTAGCATCATTTGATTGTTCTGACTGAGCTTCTTCATTTGCATGTACAACTCATGCATGGCCTTCATTCCTCCTATTCATCCTTCCTTAATGATGTGGGCATTCATAGGCTCGATGTCCTTCTTCTCCACAATGGAAACATGTCCAACAAAAACCTCCTCTTCCTCGTCATTTCCCTCTTCCTCTTCCTCTCTGATCCCTATTATTTTGATCATAGGAATGATTGTAATTATTTCCCCTCTGATTATGACTGCTACTTGACTCATCATTCTTTTTTCTGATCTTCATTTTGGCCTCCATAAGATTTTCCACTGGATCTTACACCACAACATCTTCCACCTTGCTTTCTTTCAAACTTCTTATTCAGCTTCTCTTCCACCCTTAAGGAAAACTGGTATGCCTCTTCAATGTTGTTCATTCTAACCAGACTCAACTCATCCTGAATACTTGGCCGCAATCCATAAAGATAATGGGAAACCTTTTCCTTCTTAGGTTCTGCATGACATGTTCTAATGAGGACACGGTAGAACTCTTCTGTATACTCCTGCATAGATTTTCCTGCTTGTTTCAACCCTTGTATTTTCCTCAGTAGATCAAGCTCATAACCAATGGGAATGAAATGTCTCTTCAACTTCTCCACAATTCAGTCTCATCTTGTGATTTTCTCCTTTCCTCTTCTATTCCTCTCCAACTAAATCTCCTGCCACCAAATTTGTGCATGGCCCTTCAATTTGGCCTTCGCAAATTGACCTGATCTAGATCTTCGACATCTTCATACTCAAAATATTCTTCTAGGTCATTGATCTATTCGATCAACTCCTCTGGGTTAAAATTTCTTGAAAATGTGGGAACTTCAATCTTGGGTCTCTTCCAATCTTGGAAATGGCCCCCAAAAGCCTATCATGTTAAGGATCTCTAGGCACTTCTGGTGCTTCTTGATCACCTTGTCCTTCTTCTTTGAATTCCTCTTCACTTTCATCTCTAACCATAATATTAATTCCTCTACGTAGCTCCTCTTGCAATTCTTGCACTTGTCTCTAGAGGACTCTAAAACCCTCTTTTGGCACACCTGCAACTCTCCCACAACGGTTCCTTTGTGGAGGCATTTTTGGCTCTTATCACGCAAACCCACAACCACATTCCTAGTAAAAACTACCTCATAGTCGGTGATTTTTCTACACACTCACAAACTCCTTCTCTGATACCACTTGATGAAGGGTGTTCCCCTTATTAACACAAACACACAACAAAATTGAGAATAACAAGATTTGCAAAGAAAGGAAATGTGATTTCTATTATCTACAAAGA
This sequence comes from Thuja plicata, assembly GCA_018584345.1. Classification (NCBI taxonomy): domain Eukaryota; kingdom Viridiplantae; phylum Streptophyta; class Pinopsida; order Cupressales; family Cupressaceae; genus Thuja; species Thuja plicata. Next base: position 847,826 of record MU228286.1, on the reverse strand, counting down.
AATGAAATTATAATATTGTGAAATATAACATGCACATTTAGAAATACAACATGCACAGCCACATGGGCATTTTATTACAATATTCTACAAGCCAGAGCCACCATATGCATAACCTAGAACTGCCCTAAGCAACCCTACGGGCCTTCAATATATAGCCAATTTTAACTGCCCAAGAAGATTCTAGAAATCAAACCCTAAATTTTGAGGCCGACCAACCCTAAGATATTATTATTCATTTTTATTACATTAGAGTAGTCCCAAACAACTTCAGAACCCAAAATGAAATTTTGAAGGAAATTTAACTTTTTCAAGTTCAAGTAGCACAACTTCCTGAGACTATAACTCATCACCCGTTGACCCGATGGGCCGTCATAACCCCATTTCAGAAATGCCACAAAGTTCTCTACAACATCTAACTTGTGCAAGATTTAGTCAGCCAAGGTTTCAACCCCATTTGGAGTCTCTAAAGCCTTCAAAACTGAGTTCAAAGTTTTTGTACCCTATTGCCAATACCAAAAATATCCAATATCTACAAAAATAGACTTGATCTGGTAATGAAACTTTACTGGCAGGATGATACAATCAAATTGAACCTCCAGGGAATAAAATAGAACATTCTGAGCTCAAACAAAAAACTTACTAAAAATAGTTACTTTCCAAAAATAACAACTTTGCACAAAATATCCCTTATTTAAAAGAAGCTAGAAAATATTTTTGGGTGATGCAAGATTGCTCTTACACCCAGGATGTTCTTGCATCACTTATTGATGATTCCATTGATGTAGTGTACATACACTCTTCTGATTTATTAGATATTGGACATGCATTCCATTAGACAGATCAGGTAAGAAACCAAATTTTGATTTTCATTAAATAAGTGTGTGTGTGTGTGTGTGTGTGTGTGTGTATGTGTGTGTGTGTGTGTGTGTGTGTGTGTGTGTGCGTGCGCGCGCATGCGTGTAGAGCTTGCAACTATATATATAAATTTTAAATATATATATATATATATATATATTTAAATATATTGTGTACAGGAGATTGTGATGGCCACCGCATACGGGGATTTATAGGCACTTGGTGATTTGATTCATCAGGATACATAGGTAAATTAATTTATTTTGAAAAACATGTACATGTTTTAATTTTTTCAAGTTAAATTTATATTTCAAAATTAAATATTTTTTCTTGTTAGATAAAATATTCTAACATGGAATTTTTGTATTTTTGTATAGACCCCTCGAGTAGATGGAGGATTGGATGAGGGGCTAGGTGGTGAATGTTAGGAATAAGGTGTCTCAACCTTGGATAATTCCTATTCTTATTATTTGTTTTGTAAAATGTATTTTCTTGCAAATAATGTAATTAAGTGTGAGTGTACATGTCTAGTTGGCATGTTAATGT
>MU228286.1:831515-845642 GCA_018584345.1 Thuja plicata | reverse complement strand
TGTGAAGACAACTTTCCTTCATGGTGATTTGGAGGAAGAGATTTATATGTCACAGCCTGAGCACTACATTGTTAAAGGTAAAGAATCCTTAGTTTGTAGATTAAAGAAATCTCTATATGGTTTGAAGTAATCTCCTAGGATGTGGTACCTTATGTTTGATGCCTTTGTGTTGTCAATTGGATTTGTAAGATCAAAATCAGATCATTGTGTTTATTTTAGAGTTGAAAATGATTGCCTTCTTATTGTTGCATTATATGTTAATGATATGTTGCTATTTGGGAAGGGTAAGGGTATGATTTCTAATTTTAAATCTCAGTTGTCAGCACAGTTTGAGATGAAAGATCTTGGGGCAGAAAGGTACATCTTGGGTATGGAAATCAGTAGAGGCAGGTCTAATAGAAAACTTTGGTTGAGTCAGAGTAAGTATGTGAAGTCTGTGTTGGACAAGTTCAGCATGACAGATTGTAGACCACTATGTGTTCCTATTTTAGTGGGAACAAAGTTATCTATAAATGATTTTCCAAAATCTCCTAGTGAGGTGGAGGACATGAGTAGAGTACCTTATGCTAGTGTAGTTGGTAGTCTTATGTATGCTATGGTCTATACTAGACCAGACATTGCCCAAGCAGTGGGAGTCCTAAGTCGGTTTATGGCTAGCCCTGAGCGGGTACATTGGGATGCAGTTAAGAAAGTATTCATATATTTGAGGGGTATATCAGATTACTCCATATGTTACCATGGTAACTCTTCTGGATCTCCACATTCAGTTTGTATTCATGGGTTTGTGGATTCAGATTGGGCAGGTGATATTAACAGCAGGAGATCCACTAGTGCTTATGTGTTCACTATGTTTGGTGGTGCCATCAGTTGGATGAGTAAGCAACAACCTGTGGTTGCTTTGTCCACTATAGAAGCTGAGTACATGGCTGCTACTCATGCTTGTAAGGAAGCCATTTGGCTTAGGAGATTGTGTTCTGATGTTGGCGTTGATGCAGAACAGATTACTATTTGGTGTGACAGTCAGAGCACTATTTTCCTTGCGAAGAATCCAAATTTCCATGCCATAATGAAGCACATTGATGTGCAGTTTCACTTGGTGAGAGATATGGTGGAAGATGGAAAGGTAAATTTGGAGAAGGTAGATACTGTGAAGAATTTTGCAGATGCATTAACAAAACCAGTGGGCACTGCGAAGTTCAGATGGTGTTCGGAGTCTATGGGCCTTTTGGCCTATAGCAGTTAGTTCCTGTTATGTTCCTATAAGGTGTTCGACAAGTGGGAGAATGTTAGGAATAAGGTGTCCCAACCTCGGATAATTCCTATTCTTATTATTTGTTTTGTAAAATGTATTTTCTTGCAAATAATGTAATTAAGTGTGAGTGTACATGTCTAGTTAGCATGTTAATGTGTCACTCCACTTGATGTGTTGGCATCTTGAATGGTGTGTAAGGAGATCATGGCTGAAACGGTTATGACAGATTCCTATGACACGTAAGAGCTATTTCTAGGAGATTTCAATGACAGGTGAAGACATGCAAGACATGTGACAACTGATAAAGTTGATTACTTTACACTCTTCCACAATCGTAGAATGGTAAAACCCTAATGTGGCTATCTTTGGAAGTTGCCCTAAAAAGGAAAGCGCATGATATAAGCATTTTTAGGGTTACAAAAAAAGGATACAAAAAAGAGTGTATTGTTGGTATAATCTGGTGCTACTGGATTTGTCTGTGTGTGTCGATTGTCTCCTGAAAGAACTTGCATTGCAAGTGTGTTGTAACCGTTGTGTTGAAGATAATTCATTGTGCAGGTTTTGGAGTGCTGGGGTTTTTTACCGAAAGGTTTTCCCTAGGGTAAATCATTGTGTCATTCTCTATTTTCTGTATGCATGATATGTGGCTACAATATCATTGTTAAAGTAGTTAACGAATCTGAAATTGTAAGGATTTAAAAGAATTTTCACAATACTTTCCTATAGAGATTAGTGTAGGAAGTTGTTTCCGCACCTGAGTTTCCTTACAGTGAGGGTGCCTTGAGTTATACTTTCTATGTTGTGGATCTACATTTCTATCTTTTGGATATACATTTCTATTTTTTTGATAAATTTATATGTTGTGGACATTGATCTATTTGATAATTTTCTATGTTGTGGATCTACATTTCTATGTTGTTGATACATTGTTATACATGTGTTTAGATATAGAGATTTACATGGACTCATTTTAAAAGCTTAATTTATCATGTATTAAGATGACATATTTATATTTAAACAAATGACATATATAAGTAATTTAAATATTGATTTACTAATCGTGAAATCAATGACATTTATATTTAAGAAATGTATCACAATTAATTTTGCATATATATAAGCAATGTATTTAAACTAACAATACATTTCTATGTTGTGGATCTACATTTCTATGTTGTTGATATATTTCTATGTTGTGAACATTGATATTTGATACATGTGTTTAGATATAGAGATTTACATGGACTCATTTTAAAAGCTTAATTTACCATGTATTAAGATGTCATATTTATATTTAAACAAATGACATATATGAGTAATTTAAACATTTAATTACTAATCGTGCAATCAATGACATTTATATTTAAGAAATGTATCATAATTAAATTTGCATATATATATATATATATATATATATATATATATATATATATATATATATATATATATATAAGAAATGTATTTAAACTAACACATGACATATATAAGGTCAATGTATATTGAAAATATAGGTCTTCATTTCAAAGTTAATTCAATGTGTATAACCAATGCATCTAAACTGATAACATATAATAAGTAATACATACATGTAAGCAATATAAGTAACACATGCATATAAGGAATGACATATTTAAAATCAATATAAGTGACACATAAGCATATAAGTTCATACAAGTAAGACAAATACACATGTAACACATGGCATATAAGTAATACATGTAAGCAATATAAGTAACACATGTAAGACATATAAGTAATGTCTTAAGGGGATGTAACTTGTCACGATGTGTTAAGGGGTTATGAAGCTATTTTTAAGGGGATGTCCTAAGGCATGATGTCTTAAGTGGATCTCTTAAGGAGATGTAACTTGTCACGATGTCTTAAGGGGATATGAAGCTAGTCTTAAGGGGATGTAACTTGTCATTAGGTCTTAAGGGGATATGAAGCTATCCTTAAGGGGATCCCTTAAGGGGATGTAAGTAATATATAAGTAATATACATAATTACATTTGAACCTTCAAAGCATACATTCAAAGTAATATATAAGTAATATACATAATTACATTTGAACCTTCAAAGCATACATGTATCTCTAGTTCAAATATGAAAGTATAAGCCATAATTATATATCAAAATATTTGATCTAAATTTATATATATACCACTCCTAGAATTCAAACTATATAGTAGTTCGTTGTATTTCTAGTTCAAATATGAAAGTATAAGCCATAATTAAACAAGTTTCTAAGCCTAAAGCTTCTGATACATATAGTCTGGATCCTCTCTATCTTTTATTATCTCCAACAAATTTCATGTTCTTCAATAGGAAACCTCCACTTTTGGTTGACACATCCTTTTTTTGGCATTATATCAAATTGTAGCTTTGTCACTATAACCAAGTGACTATAATGTAGAAAGTTTTGGTCATGCATGTAATCAATAAATTGAACACCAATATTGTCTATTTTTGTTTGATGATAATAGGTGCCTTCAATAACAACTGAACCAGTAGGATATTCTTGTCCATCACCATCTACAGTTATTTCTGGAAATTTGTAGTTTACTTTCATGCATCTTAGTAGATAATAATCTACCCCTTCTATATTCTCAGGATTCGCAACGACAACAAAAATATCACCTACAAATAAATCATCTCATAAATTAGAAATGAAATGAAGATAAAATATAAACATCACTTGTCATAAATTAAAATTAAATAAAAGATAAATAATGTGCACACACACACACACCTGTAAAAACTAAATCATAAATATGTTCATAATCAACTACATATATAGAATCATGAATGTTTTTTCCTTTATCATAGTCTTCATAAGGAGGTATTTTGATCAACTGTTTCATTTTCCATTGTGAAACATATCCACGTGCAATATTCTCACATTGACTATAATTTGCATTGTTTTCAATACAATCGGCACATTTTGAGATCAATGTAAATTTTACATTATATAAAAGTGAAATGTGTGTCTTCAATTATAAATTTTAAAAGAATAGAAACACAAGCTTTTACCTTTGACTTCCCAAAAATAATTTTTGTTGTCTGTTGTGTCACGACTAGCAAAATGACCTCGGAACCATTCAACAATTTCCTTTGAATTTTCTATGCTATTACCTAAATAATAAATATCTAACTATAATTTTAAAGAAAATAAAGAAGCTCCAAATATATATACTTTGTGCAAATTAAATTAAGAAATATATATAAACATTATGTATTCACACCATTTGTACATGCAATTTCATGTTGGCGAAGTGCACACTTCACACATGCTCCTGCTCCATCGTGCTCTCCTTTCCCACGTCCACTTTCAAAAAAGTTCCACAGAAACTTAACGTTGCATCTTGTATGTTGCATGAATAACCAATTAAAGGCTTTGGCAGATTTAAATTGTCCTATAAAATTACAAATCAAATCAAAACCAATTACAAAAATATGTAAATCAAGAATTTAAATATATACACATGTACATGCTCTAGAATTAGATCAAAAGTAAATATTAACTTCAAAATGAGAATGAAAATAAATTTCAAAATTTATGTACTTACCCACACAACCATCAGACCAAATCTAGTGTTGTGAAACATGTATCCCACGATTCTCAAGATGCTCAAAAAAGATTCTAAAACAGTGGGCTCCATAGCTCCTATCATGAACCTTATCATCTCTGATAGAAATGAACCTCCTTGATGATAATGCGATCATTTGGATCATTACTTTCTACACCATCAAATCAAATTGTGTGCGTCTATAGCTCAGTTGCACAAATATTTCTACTTGATCATAATGATATTATTGAGCCTCAATTTGCGATTGAGGGGAAAATATATAGTTCTCAGAGAAATCTACAATTGAAATAATACAACCAGGTGTAAAACAATTTTTTGAATCACAAAATTGTTTAGCTTGTCATCGTGCACCTTGAAAATGTTCGATACGTGGATAAATCATAGTATGGAATCTATTCATATATTCAAGGTAGGGAAATTCACTCTCCTTCAATGCAATTTTTTTGGATTCATCTCCTATCTTAGTTTGGTATGTCTCATATTCAAATATCTTCCACAAAACTGTCATTGTAACATCAATATTCTCAATTTTCCATAGAAATTTTTGCAAATCTCCACAATCAATGCATGCATTTTTTATGCATTGTACATTAAACTCATCTAAATCTTTTAATTTATCACATAAAATAGACTTCAAAAATTGTGTCGTACTTCCACAGATGTCCATATTTGGATTAAGTACTACCATAGCTTTTTTAGTTGATTGCAAGTATAGATGAAACTCAACATGATTTTGACATCAACAAGTTTCACATACCTTATTTATGCGTACAAATCAAGGGCACAACTTCTCAAACATTCTCTGACATATTTATACATCTGAAAATTCTTAGTTGAACACTTGAAATAGTTCACTCTGTGTTGTATCTATAAAATGTTTTGGGTGTTCAATTCTCTTACCGGTCTCTTCATCTTTCATCTCTATAGTTTCCCTTCTATTAGAAGAAACATGGGAGTGGCTGGTCCAATATTCAATAACCTGTCTCTTGACATCTTCATAAATTTTGTCTTTTCGAGGAAGTCTATGAATATATACCCAATTCTTTTCAATGTTTTCATCTAGCATATTTTTCATCATGATATACCTTTTAAGAGTTATTCTAGATACATTCGTTAATTCATAAAATTCTTGAACTTGTCTTCTATGTGACAAATTCTTACTAGAAATTGTAGTCATCAAAGCTCTGCGTGAAGCACTTAAATCAGCTCCTTGACTTGTCTTATTAATAACGTTCAATGCATCTTGCAATTTTTCAACTATTGTTTATTTTACATGACCTCCTAAATTTTTCCTATCATCAACACCCAACAACTCCAAAACAGGAGTCATTTCTTTTTTCCTAAATAACTTGGCAAATAATTGTGCTCTTCCAACCACAGATTTCTTTTCAAAATATTTCTCCCACATGTTTTTGCAATGTAATTTAATTGTCCTTTTAGGTACCATGTGTTTAGATGAGTTTTGACTGAAAAGATAATCCTCATTCATCTCCATCAAATTTTCCATGCCTATTGAAATGTGTCTACCTTGAGTAATACCAATTTATTCCCCTACTTGAGTTGCATCTTCTTCAACATCAATAGGTTCTTATTTAACATGAACAGGATCTTCAAGAACATGAACAGGTTCCTCTTGATTATGTGTTTTATGACCTTTCATTTTTTCATCCCTACTTTGATCATATTTTTTTCTCTGGTCCTTTTATTCCCCATCATACAAAGTATTGAAATTTAACTTCCAAATAATCACCTTCAATAGTCCTTCACAAAAAAATGGCTTCAATACTCGTTCATAAAAAATGCTTTAATGTTCCTTTGAAAAAAATGCCTTCGAAAAAAATTCGCTGCTTCAATTGGAAGAAATATAATAAAATAAGATGATTTTTAAAAATAAAAATAAAAAAATACCTTTTATTTATACCAATCCAAGCGGGCGGTCACTTGGACGTGACCACTCGTGCGTCAGCCTGTGCCCTTGGGGATTCATCCAAGTAGGTTTCGGTCGAATCCTATTCCGCCGAAACACCCTCAGCCGAATCCTCTTATGTGGCATGCCATGTGGCATCCATATCACCAAAAAAAGAAAATTGCTGAAGTTTTTCCTTCTGCATTTGATTTCTCCATCAAAACTCCACTTGCTAAAAAAATAAAAATACCCTTTTGTAGGGCTTAGAGTCGGGAATATGGTGATAGAATTTTTTTAGCATTTTATTTTAACTACTATATTAAATTTATAAAATACTACAAGTAGGTATATCAACCTATGAGAAGACTTTGATTTAAAAAAAGAAGAAAAATAGTAAAACATATCAGAAAAATTTAAAATTTATATATAACACTAGAGGGAATATGGAAAATTTGCATTGGTTTTTAAATTGGTGTAGATTTGATAGAGGAAATATGGTGGGAGACAAAAACTATAAATTTTGGGTAAGTTCGACTTTGATTAGTTATAACGGACAAACTATACATCGAAAACCAATCTTTCTTTTTTTCTGCACTTCCTATACATATCATCTACAACATATTTTGAAATTAGAGGAAAAAAAGATTATTTACATATAATTTTTTGGTGAGAGGTAGACCCTTTAATTTGCAGCATTTTACAGCAATTAAAAATTAGACTTTAAAAATTAAAAAAAAATGTATCAATAATTGTTTTAATTTTTTTTTAAAATAATAGGCATAACTTCGTCCAATTTTACACATTTCATCAGTTTACATCATCTTCAAATTCCAAACAGAAATCTTACTTTTAGGTCGTTAAAGTTGAACGGTTTTGGTGATGTTAACATTTTCCTTTATAAAAGTGTGACACAATATTGTGCTTTTAGCCACATTTTGGTTTTCAATGAAGTTGCACATCTTCAAAGAATTTTGGGGGCTTTAAGAGCCTTAAGTGGCACTTGGCAAGTAACTAAGATCAAAGAAGTGTTCATAGTAGATATTGATATTAAAAATTTGAAAGCTTTTTTCCAAGCTCACATGGCCTCCTAAGGGACAACATAGAGGTTAAGAATTGAAGCTTTGTTTCGCTTCATCAATTTTTGGTGAGATTGGGAGTCAAATGCACTTGTTTGGTCGTCAAATGCACTTGTTTGGTCAAGTGCAACCATTAATGAAGTTCCAAGAAAATTAAAGAGGACGTTGGGATTAGAGTAATGCTCCATCTCATCATTGAATGTTAACATATGTTGTTCATAAGGTCATTTAGCTTGGGTGATACTTGTTGTACCATTTTTGAGCATGTAAACCATCTATTCTCGAGAGTGTATCATTGTACAAGCATATTTAGTTAAATGATATACTATTATGGAAATTTTTGATATGATGAATATTTGTTTGTCATATTGTTTCAAGACATTTATGAGCATTAAGTTGAATTTAATAAAAGTGCTTTGATATCTTTGAATGAATGATCCAAGTGAATACAAACACAAAATTATCATAATCGTTTGTCTACAAATTATTTGACAAAATACCTACATAGTCAATGATAAAAAAAAGTTTCAAAATTTTGGTTTAGAAAAGTGTCATAGATCATTACACAAAATATTAATCAAATTGGATATCAATAATCACGGTACATGTCTTATGGTCCATTCTCAAATCTATTATATTTAAGACCAAGCAATATTTTAAGTTTTCACCAAAAAATTATACAAAAAAATAAAATAACCAACAATGCCACAAAATCAAAAGATCTAAAAAATATTGAAAGCATATCACTCACCTTTGCAAGAAAATCACACTACAACAATGATGACATTAATATCATAAAAATTATTAAAGATACTCTAACATAAAGGGAACCCATAACACTCTAAAGATGAGAAAAATCAATCTTATCATCAACAAAGGCATTGCCATCACCAACATTATTATCAACATCATTATCATCTTCAATAGTAGGTCAAACAACACTGGGTAAGCCTTATTTGGGGCATCTAATTCAATTTCTACCAAAGCTGTCACAACTAAAATGCCTAAATAACCATCATATGTATCTCATGGAATTGATTCAAACAAAGCAATATAAACACATAACATAGCTTTTGAACGCAATTTTGATTGAACTAATTTAACACTTTTAGATGAAGATTTTTAACTTTATATGCATTCACAAACCCTTGAAATACAAATGTGATGGTTTGAATGCTTTGGAATGATGACATGTAACTAATTGAATGTTTGAAGATGTTAATTTGATCACTAAAATGCAAAAAGATAATGCAAGACATTAAATCAGTTAATGGATTAAATTGTCATTGATGTCAACTTGATATAATCCAATCGGTTATAATCAAAGTGTCAAAGACTTCATAGAATCATAGAGATAAAGATTATGCTTTCAGCAATGCATAAAAGACAAGCATTCACTATGTGACTTCATTAAACATCGATGGCTAGTGGAACCCAACAGACAGAGATCACCGATAGTCAAGTCACAATGATGCCTGAGCAAGAACACTGACGAGTAGAATCACAAGCATAATTGATGACAAGAATCATAGTGTAAACTGATGGAGAAGCCCGAGGAGAACTAGAGTGTTGACCGAATCTATCAAAGAGTTAAAACAACAAAATTAACTTGAGTTCAGAAATGAAAAAATATCTAGCTGGCAGAGCTAAATATGGACTTAACTGGTAGTTATCATTATTTTCATCGAGAAGATAAAGCTGGAGATAAGTAAAGGATTTAAAGTTGTTTTGTCTAGTTGGCAAGAAGATCTCTATGAGATAAAATGAGGATTTTTCTTTAAATCTAATTGGCTAAGATTGTGGATCATGCCAAGATCAAGAAAATTAAGAACCTAACAAGGGTGATATTATGTCTATAAAGAGACAACTTAATTCATTATGAATTGAGAGGGTGATTGAATAAAAAGAGGATGCTGAAGAGAAACTGATGAAGATAAACTTCATACAGTCCTGATCAATCAAGCTAAGGAAAGATTTAAAGTTTTCTGCAGACACCAAGCAACAGAGCACAACATCACCGAGCATAACTAAAGTGGAGAAAAGGTATTAAAAGAGACATATCGATCAGATTACTTTTATGAGCTTACAATAGATCTGAAAATCTGCAAGTATAAGTTGTATATGTGAATAGATCATAGTGTTTCAGTATAACCATTGATTCAAAAAGTCTCTTAACTGAGTGGGATTTAAAGATCCTTTCTATATTGAGATACATCCCAAGGAGTATCAAAAAGTTTAATCATGAAGATAGCATGAGATGCTAGATACCTATTTACGGGCCAAGAGAGTGTTTGATCAAGGAAGGTAGCATAGAGATGCCCGATATCAAGTGATAGAATAAAATTTTCAATCCTCTAATAAGGTCACACCTAATAGTGTGTTTTTAACCTTAAACAAGGTTGGCTCTTCACCGAGCTCACTTTAGAAGAGTGAAAATTTTGGGTTACTAGTCCCAAGTGGTTTTTCCCTTAACAAGGTTTTCACGTTAAAAATTCATGTGTCAATGTGTTTATGAGTCATTGCTTTACTATTTTGCATTACACATAGATAATCTGGATTGATCGATATACTCTAGATAATTTACTGTCTTTCGATAAATTAACAGACTATTATTCGGTAAACATACAGTATAAGGTTTAACAAAGCATTCAGAGTAGTAGTAATTTGATAATTGTATTTGAAGGCATTCATCTTATAGGATTGAAGATAACTAGAGGTTTAATATTGTGGTACTAATTTTTTACGTTGATTAATTAGAATATTTTTTAGGCCACTGATTCACCCCCCTCCCCGCCCCCGCCCCCCTCCTCTCAGTTATCACTAACAATTGGTATCATAGCTTGTGTGCTTAGAAAGGGAGTTTAAAAGCTCAAGAAAAAGATTACAAGATGAACAGCTGAGATGTGCCCAAGTTGAATAAAGACAACTTTGCATCATGGAAAAGAAGAATAAGACTCCACCTATCAGTTATTGGAAATGATGTTACTCAATACCTTGATACTGAATATGTGTTTCCTAGAGGACCTCGCACTCTTGAGAAATTAAGAGTAAAGCATGAGCATAATTGCATGATGATAGAACTTGCATCATCACTCTTTGATGCTGAGTTTGAAGATGTCAAAACTTGCACCTCTACAAAGAAAATGTGGGATAAGTTGAAGCTGGTGCATGGAGGAGATGCCAATGTAGTAAGAGCCAAGGCAGAAATCCTAAGAGGGAGGTTTGATGACCTAAGGATGAAAGAAGGAGAAAATATCACTTAGTATAGCTGTAGAATCAAAGAGGTAGTCAATGCTATCCGATGAGTTGGATGTGTACTTGAAGAGGAGACAGTGGTAAGTAAAATCTTAAGAACCTTACTACCTATATATGCTATTAGAGTTTCTATTATTCAAGAAATGAGAGCAGTTGCAAACAATTTAGTTACTCTAGATAGTCTAATTGGTAGACTAATTTAATTTGAGATGAATAACTTTGATAATAGTGTCTTACCATCTATAGAATCTGCATTCAAATCTTCTTTAAAGATAAGCAATTCAAGTCATAGACATGCTATTAGAAATGATAGTGAAAGTGATAATGAGGATCAAGGACTTGATGAGATTGAAGCACTAATGGAAAGAAGATTGCAGAGAGGAAAAGGTAGATACAAAGGTAAATTACCACTTGTATGTTTAAATTGTAAAGAGGTTGGACACTTTGCTGCAATTTGTCCAAACAGAAGAAAAGATGACAGAGGAAATGACAGATCATATGAGAAGAATTTTGATAGAGGTGATAACAGAGATTACCGAAGTAACCAACAATCTAAAAAAAGAGATACCCGAGAATACAAGGACAAAGGGAAGAAAGCTTGTTACCTAGCTGAGAACAAAGCTGATGACACTAAAATCGCATCAGAACAAGACATTGAGATGGTATTTGTATCCATGAAGGATGATTCAGATGAAGAAGAAGAAAGGTATGTAGAAACTGCACTCATATCTAAAGTTAGTAAGAATGATGTCAAGATCATAGATAGTGGTTGCACTCACCATATGACCAGTGATAAATAAAATTTTGAGACTTTTGAATACTATAATGGTGGTTCAGTGAGAATGGGAAATGATACACCTTGTCTAGTTGAAGGTAAAGGAACCATAATGTTGAATAAACTGATAAAATGTGAAAATGCTTACTGGGTAAAAGAACTAAATTATAATCTGTTAAGTGTTTCATAGCTAACTAATACAGGTCACCGAGTGGCATTTGAAAATAAGAAGGCAAAGATCTTCAATGAATCAGGAAGGTTGATTAGAATCGGTGAGCAGACAAAAGGTAACCTTTTCTATCTTGATGACACTAACACCACTTTTTTAATGGATAGAAACGAAGAGATATGGTTGTGGCACAAAAGATTGTTTCATGTGAATTTTGACAACATGATAAAGATAAGTAACAAAAGGAATGTTAGAGGCTTACCAAGCATGACTAAGCCCGAGCTTATCACGTGCAAGAATTGTCAAAAAGGTAAGATGACAAAGTCCAGTTTCAAGAGTAAAACCCATACATCTAATGCAATTATAGAATTAGTACATACAGATCTATGTGGACCCATGAGGAGAAAGAGCTACCATGGAGATAGGTATTTTATTCTCTTTGTTGATGATTATTCTAGAACGATGGCAGTCATGTTCTTAAAACACAAATCAAAAACATTTAAGATGTTTAAATGGTACAAGGCTATGGTAGAAAAATAAAGTGAAAAGAAATTGAAATGATTAAGGTTGGATAGAGGAGGGGAATTTAATTCAGATGAATTCACTAACTATTGCAATGAGCATAGAATTAAAAGATAGTTTTCTACACCAAGAACACCATAGAAAAATTGAATTGCTGAAATGAGAAACAGATCAATTGTTGACTGTGCAAGAACATTGATGATTGTGAAAAGCATCATTCAAACTCTCTAGAGGGAATTTGTCAGTATTGTTGTCTACATATTAAAAAGAGTACAATTGAAGAAGGACACAAACACTACTACATTTGACCTCATTTTTCTACCAAAAATTTTGACCATCAATTAAAAAGATTTAGGTTGGTCGGATTATAGAAGGAAAACTTCTTTTTTTTTTAAATCCATGCCCGTGTTAGTCAAAATTCTGACCAATACCATGTAGGTCAAAATTTTGACAAACACGGGCATAACTTTAAAAAGAAAAAATATTTAGCATCTCATTTCATTGTTTGGTTTTAAGTTGGGAGCGCGAAGGAGCTGGAGCCTAAAAAATATTTTGCATCTCATTTCATTGTTTGGTTTTAAGTTGGGAGCGCAAAGGAGCTGGAGCCTGCGATTGTTTGAATTTTTATTTGGTGAGAGTAAAAGGAGGATTGCTTGCCTGTGAGGGTTGCCACTATGGTTTGGTGTAAAAGGAGGACTGCCTACTTGTGAGCTATTGCCACTGTGATTTGGTGTAAAAGGAGGACCGCCTGTAAGGATTTCCTTACTCTACATTTGTTTGGCATTGTTTTATTGGTTACCTACTTAGGGCCCGTGAGCAATGTGCTAGGGCATCATGTATTTGGTATTTTTTGCCACATTTTTAACATTAAAACTAGGACAGTCAACTTTCTACAGTCGGTTTTATATGGACTCTTTTAGACCAGGTGTGACTGTATACACACTATGGCTTTAGAAGTGCTTAAAAAGACCACAAATAATAAAGAAACCATAGACTCCTTGCACTCCAAAGACTCCAAACCTTCACCAGTCTTTAATAATGTCTAAAAATGAACAAACCTTAAAGGAATAGGGCTAAGTCCATTGAAAACCCCAAAATCCCCAAATTTAGCACTTTTAAACCCTTAATCCAAGAGTTTCTTAAATCTCCTACCTCCGATCACTTCTAGGTCAAATAGGTGGTTTAGTGAGTCCAATTGAGTGCAACTCTTTGACAACCATTGGTGGTTTACTGAGTTCTAATATGTTGGAGTCTTCCTTAGGATTAGATTGAGCACTAGAGAGACTTTCTTTCTTTATTGAAAGTGTATTCAATCAAGGAGAATCCATACTTTTGATGATGTTCATAGTTCAGGTATATTGTGACTTGTTAGAAGTTTATTCTTACCATTCTACTCATGTTTGGAGCTGTTGCTGCAAAATTCAAAGAGATAAAATGAAGGTTCCATAATGTATGAACGAGCTCATGAATTATTGGGTTAGTTGATGTTCTTATATGTAGTTTCATGTAGTAGTTTAGAAACCATTCTTGATTTTTACTAGACTTATGCAAGGTTCTTTTCATCAAATAAAGGTTAGATTTGAAT
>MU228286.1:789212-804248 GCA_018584345.1 Thuja plicata | reverse complement strand
AGATGGAAAAGGATAACAGGGATGAAGAAATTAAGAGTTTGCACAAAAAAGTTAAAAGACTGGAGGCATCTGTTAAAAAAATAGGGGAACAATGTCTCATAAGCCTAAAAGCTTACTGTGGTCATGCACAAATTCTTATGGACAAACTGGAAATGATCAACAAGGAAAAAGACAGCAGTATAGTGGAGAAGACGGGACCGGGATCGCGTACCAGAGCCAGCGCTAAGAAAAAGAGTCCAAAGGAGGACAAAGAAACAGAGGAGCTGAAAACTTCGGTCAATAACATGCAAATCATGGTCCTCGAAGCTGAGGAGATGGTTAAAGAGATGTAGTTGTTCTTTCTGCGCTCCTGGTTGGGTTTTTTGCTGTCCCTGCTGTCTTCTGTTGTTTCTTTGGGACTTTTTCTGTTTGAATCGTTGTTTTGTTGTTCCTTCCTATTTTGATGCTATGGCATAGTTTTTTATGTTTTAAAACTGTTTATCTTTAAATTCTAGGTTGCATGTCCTTGTAAAACCTGTTGTACTCTTTGGTTTTTTGTAAAGGTTTCGGGTCCTTGTAAAACCTGTTTTTACTTAATCAGGACAATACATCAAATCAAACTAAAATTATTGCAATCAAACTAAATTGATTCTCCATTACCCTCTTCTTTGAGCACTAATGATGGCTCTCAAATTTGTGACACCAAATCATTGTGTGGTTGTACAAATATTTTGGTTAGCCAAGATGAGAATTCAAGTCCAATTATATAGATTTCAAACCTTCAATTGATAGTTTATACTAAAATATGTCAATAGATAAATCGACAATTGAGATTCAACAAGACAAGGTGATGGTGATGATTAAAATATAGAACTAGTTTCCTGATTTATAATGACTGAGTTGATTGAGATAATAATGATGTAGAACATGCAACATGACTTAGATAAACTGAATGAACTGAAGAGATAAGTGGATTGATTTGGTATAACTACTTGCATGAAAAATATTGATGAAATTGATTGGATCAAACAAAATGGGAGTGAATGACGATTAGAGAGGTGGAAGTAGAAGCCTTAATTAGCATTAAATAATTAAACAATTATTTAATTGTGCATGAGGCAAAATAAGTAAAATCGTTCAAAGTATCTTTTTCAAAAAAGTAAATAATTAAATAAATTGAACTTAATTATAAATGACTTAGCTAACTAATTTTATAATTAAAAATAATTATTTAATTATGAGGAAAATGGGAAAAAAAAAATTAATTAAATAGTAAAAATTATTTAACCAAAGTCTAGGAAAGTGATTAATTAAATAATAAAACTATTCAATTAACATTAGAAAAAAATTAATCATCATAAAAACACATGGCGGCAACGGTAAATTTTTGGAATCGTTCGCAGTCATGGAACTACAGTGTTGAGTGGTTGTCTGTAGATCAGGACAGAGGAAAATATGTGTTCAATGGGAATTGTGGGAGTCACATTGGTGATGGGTCTTTTACAAAAAGGAAAACGGTTCAGTCAGCACCCAGATACCGATTCTCAAAACCCAACTGAGTTCTGTTTAAAATTCCACCAAACTTGAACAGGGATAAGCAGACCATATTCGATATTTGTGAGGAAGAACCAGTCAGGGACAAGAGAAAATACTGATTCTCAAAACCCAACTGGGTTCCATTCAGAATTCCACCAAAGTTGAACAAGGATAAGTAGCCCATATTTGATATTTGTGAGGAAGAACCAGTTAAGGAAAAAAGAAATGCATTGCGCCCAAAGCAACAAACCCCCTTTTTTCAGCGTTTTATAAAAAAGAGAGTGAAGATTACAAGTCTTTCTCATGCTGAATGACACATTTTAGGGATCATAACCCTAATACATATTGAAGAGGTCTCAGAACTGGAAAAATGGGTATCAACACTGGAGCAATGGGTGGCAATGACCTGGGTTTATCCCACATGAAAGGATCTATCAAGATGCCCAAAAAGAATCACAACAACAATAAGTACAAATCCATTCACAATACAAAGAGGAAAAACATAAAAATGAGAATATCAACAAGCCCTTGCATGATTTGGGGAAAAACCCAAAGGACATCCTTCACAAGCCAAAATCTGATCTGGGTTCATCTAAAGCACAAAAAAATGGTCCAAATCAAGGCACACAACGTCATCTGCGTGGGGTTTCCTTCATTCCAAAGTTTCAGTTTTTATAGCTCAGTATTATGGGAGGCAAGAGATAAAGGGAAAGTGCCTCTGAAAGGTGCCAAAGTATGGAGAAGGAAACAAGATGAACATCAACACAAAAGACCAAATAAAGAGTAGATAAAAGACACTCTAATCCAGGAGAGAACATCTCTTGTTACCCTTTCTCATGAGAAAAATCTTCCCCAAAGACAGGATTTGTGGCAAAGATCGATAATTTGTAAGTTTTGGCATCTCTTCTACCATTGCAAAATTTACAAACTCTAATTATGGAAGAATGGGAAGGTGTGGAGAGATTCTTTTATCTAGACTCATCTAAAGGAATCTTTCATGTTTTTTTTTCAATCAAGCATTGATAGAGACATTATTTTCAAAAATAAGGCTTGATCTTACAAGGCATGAGATTATGCATGAATGCTTGGACTCCGAATTTCACATTCAGTAATTGACAGTCATTTTGTCCCCTTTTGGATTCAATTGAAAGCACTGCCACTAGAATACAGAGAACTGCACTTGATTGAAATTTTAGCAAATCATGTTGACATTTTTCTTAAGCATGATAAGCCTTTCTTTTATGATCCTGCATCCTGCTAAACCTATAAGGGTGTGCATAATGCTAGATACTTCAAAACAATCCCCCTTGACTTCAAATAAACATTATAAATGGTCAATGGATTCAAAAGGTTTTGATAGAGAATAAATCTAACATATTCCTGATATGCCATTCTCTGGACCATTGTCAATCTAAATGCATTATCTCGTAGAAAGAGTCGGTTGTTCACTCTAACACAGATATTAGTCAAGGGAATCAACAATGTTTCCAAGCACAAGTGGGGGGAAATAGAGATAAAACTGTTGCAAGGGTCCATGAAGCAAAACATAATTTTTCATTTTTATATCCATTACTAACCTCTCATGTTCAGTCAGTTACAGTTGAGAATCAAGAGAGCCAGTTACAATGTCAAACACATGCGGGACTTCAGGTTATCCAATAGATTAGAGTGGCACCTCAATCTACAGATATCAACATTCAGGCTCGTGACTATGTTCAAAATTATGATTGCTTGAGAAACATAAGTGTTTCACCTAATGCTCTTAATTTCCTTCTGCAAAGGATTATTTCAAACCGTCCTTTACGCATATAGATTGTTTCCCCAAAGGGACCTAATACATATGCTCCTTATTTTCAGAAAGGTTATCAAAATGGTTTAAATTTAAAAGCACTGCCTTTGGGCATTCATGCTCCTACCAATGTTCCAATACAACCTACGAAGAAGGTTGTATCCGAAGAAGCCCTTCAAAGAATGGCAAAAGACTTATTGTACTTTGTAGGCTCTAATCTTATAGATCTCATTTTGCAAAGGACGTATTTGACAGAGATGATACAACTTCTTCAGATAATGCTTTCCCAACACAAGCTTGGGACCACCTACTATTGTTAGATGATAATCAAGAATCTCTATTGGAAGACATAGAGTCACTATTGGAAGAAATGTAGGATTCAGACTATGACTACTCTCAAACATTATCAATTCACAATCTACCTCCTCTCATATCCCAGCAAAACATTCTCCAAAGAAGAGAGGTAGGAGATCAAACATGGCCAAGCTAAAAGAAGAAATTGATGCAGGAATTCATTCAACATTGGATGAGATATCAGTATCAAAAATACCGAGAAGAGCATGTTTCTCTTCTCAAGGGCAATGAAGATACTATCGCGGAATGTCATATGCATTAATGTTGAAAGGTTGTTGAGCATGTCAGAGTTTGGTTCTTGGGTGTGATGACATTAATGTTTTATCATTGATGTCACCATAGTAGTTGTTGTTTCAGACAGTGTGTTCAGTATGTTCAGTGAAGAAGATTTCAGTTGTTCAACTGATATATTAAAGATCTTGAGTTTTGGTCATGAGGTATTGTGTCATGGTGTTTGTAGTTTCTCTAAAGAGGTTCGCATAAATTTGTATGATAGTTTGACTGAGGTATGATCGAGTTGCTAGTTATTTATGCTATAGTGTTCCTGTGTACAGTGGATGAGTATTTGGATCGGTATGTCTTGGATTTGATGTTTCAAGGATTGTGAAGCTAGTGGTTTCATGGTGCCTTATCATTGTGTTCATAGCTAGTGTTGTTCGTGATTCAGAGTACGACAAGCTATCTTTCTTGTGACAGAGTTTGATATTTTAGTGTTCATGTTGATCAAAGATGAAGATGAGTTTGGATTTCATTCTAGATGGTATTCATGCTTCTTTTTTGTGTTCTTGGATTGTGTGATGATCGTGCTATTGGATTGCATTGTTTGAGGTGATCAGATTTGTTGGTTTGGGTAGCCTATTTTCGTTTCTTCATTTAGGTCTTAGATGACTTGATGGAGTAACATGTTGCGATTCTCGATGCTTCTTTGGTGACATGATTTTGTGTTTGTGCTTAAATATTTGGGTCCTATCTAAGTCTTAGCCAACTTGATTTGGACCGATTTGGAGTTTGAACATAATGTTTACATATTTTATTGTAATAGATCTTAGTCGACCTATTGGTTGATTATTCTTTGTAATCAGTATAAATGAGAGATCATTTTGTAATTGTTGAGGGAAGGAAATGTGTGTGATTTTAAGGAGAATTAGTGATACTTGTGTTATGGATTTAAGGCAAAGTTTGTACTTCATTGGAACTGTATTAACATTGGAGATGTTATTTGTCATCTTGGTTGTAATGGACTGCATGCCCACCCTGTTGTAAGGAATTAGATAGATTGGTGAACCCAATTGAGGACCAAATCTATGATTTTATTATGAGCAGTGAGCTCTGGGAAATGTGCCTACAGATTGGGTTGTAAGCCTCTGGTTGCTTGTGCATCCTTTGTTGTCTATTTTTGTCTTAGTGGGGGAATACTTTTAGCAGAGTACATTCATCTTGTGGATTTGATTCCCACTAAGGTTTTCCCTTAACTGGGTTTCCCCAAGAACAAATTTTGGAATTTTGTGTTATGTGTTGTGGATATTGCATTACTATTTATCTTTCAGATCTAAGTGGCTAAAGTGAAATTAAAAGTATAAGGTTTGTACAATATATTCACCCTCCCCCCTCTCAGTCATGTTTGCCTCCTTTTGGACCTAACAATTGGTATCAGAGATGAGTCCTTTTGAATAAGTTTTACCGCTGGAAAGAGATCCATCATGGAAAGTATAAGAAAAGAGAGTTTGAAGTTCGATGGAAATAATTACTTGATTTGGAAGGATCAAATGACTACCTACCTGGCATGCATGGGGACAGAAGAAGAATACTGGCAGATTGCTGAGAAGCCTTCTGCTATTCTGAATGATCTAACAAATGCTACTGTAGATGAAAAGAATAAATTCAAGGAGAACATGTTAGCAAGGGAGACCTTGATCAACACCTTTATCTGATTCAGAATATTCTCACATTTATGGATTAAGGATTGCACATGAGGTATGGAAGAAATTAGAAACTATTTATGAAGGTGACACATATGTTAAGCAAGCTAAGTTGTAGGGATTAAAAGAAAAATATGAAGATATGAGGATGAGTGAAGGTGAAACTGCCTCAGTCTATTTTTAGAGAGTAAATGACCTGGTTTGTGCAATCAGATGTGTTGGTGGTACCTTGACAAACAATAAAGTTGTAGACAAGATTTTGAGATCTTTGCCCGCATTTTACAATGAGAAAGTTGCTGCTATTGAGGAATTGAGAACTATAAGAGACATTTCAAGAGAATCTTTGGTAGGTAGACTCTATGCCTATGAGATGACTACACTTGGTAAGGAACTTCCAAAGGTTGAGATTGCATTTAAATCCAATGTGACTAAGCATGACCAGGGAGAAAGCTCTAAAATGATAAAATTCAAAAATTGTGCTAAAAATTGGGAAGATATCATGGAGGAAGAGAGGAAGACTGATGAACTTGAAGCTTTGATTGTGAGAAGACTACCTAAGGGCTCTAGTAAGTATGAAGTAAAGTTACCTTTGAAATACTTCAATTGTAATAAGATTGGTCATATTTCATCTAGATGGTCGAACACAAACTCCAATGATATTAGAGACAAGTCTAAGAATTATCATTCTAAGGGTCATAAAAAATTTTATGCTTCTGAAGAAGGTGTTACTGATGATGATTTTGTTTCTAGTGAGGAATAAATTGTGTTTATTGCTATTAAAGAAGATAATCCTAATGAAGAAAAAGCATTGGTTTCACGAGTTGTCAAAAGAGATGAATGGGTCATTAATAGTGGATGCTCACATCATATGACTGGTGATAAGGATAAGTTTGTGAATCTTGAGGACTATGATGGTGGTGTTTTTAGATTTGGTAACAATGCTCTTTATTTGATTAAAGGAAAATGATCTATCACTCTTGATGGTAAAAATAATATTGATGATGTCTTGTATGTTGAAGCTTTAAGTCATAATTTGTTGAGTGTTGGACAACTACTAGATAAAGGTTACAAATTGGAATTAATGGATGGAATCTGTAAGATCACTGGCAGTACATGAAAGCATGTCAATTGGGTAAACTAACTAGATCTAATTTCAAGAATAAGACATACTCTTTGAATGGATTGTTGGATTTGGTACATACGGATCTATGTGGTCCTACTAAGACAAGTAATTATTATGGTGAAAGATATTATATGCTATTTGTTGACGACTATTCAAGAATGATGTGGGTTACATTTTTGAGAGAGAAATCAAAATCTTTTCAGAAATTTTAGATATTCAAGATGATGGTAGAAATAAAATCTAGAAAAGGATTAAAGTGTCTATGATCGGACAAAGGTGGAGAATTTACATCTGATGAGTTTTATGCATTTTTTGGAGAACATGGTATAAATAAATAGACTTCTTCTCCGCAAACCCCATAGCAGAATGGTGTCGCAAAGTGAAGGAATAAAACTATCCTAGACATAGCTAGAACTATGATGATTGAAGGAAAAGCTCTATATATCTACTGGAGAGAAGCAGTGTGCACCGCAGTATATACTTTGAACTCAATACAGATTAAGTAGGGAACTGGTAAGACTCCTTATGAACTATGGTATGATCATATTCATACAGTGAAATAATTTAGAATTTTTGGAATTAAATGCTATATTAAGAGAGATGAGGATATTGGAAAGTTTGATTCTAGAAATGATGAAGGAATATTTCTTGGATATTATACAAAGAACAAAGCATACAAATGTTATAACCACGGACTGAAGAAGATTGTTGAAATTGAAAATGTCAAAGTTGATGACAATGTGCAGAGATCATAAAGAACTTGCTGGTATGACATAATTGAAGAAGACAATCAGATTATGGAAGTGAAAAATCAGAATTAGGATGGATCCGAAAAGCAGAAAGAACCTGTCAAAAATGAAGTGGATATTGTCACCGAAGGTTCTTCTACATAGCCTTGTTGGTCCAATGTTGGGATAATGGAAAGGATGTGTATTGAGAGGGGAGGGGTGAATCAATACCCTTTAAAACTTTTTCAATCAAATCTTGTAATCTTTGTTCTTCATTAACTGACTAAGTAGATTTGCATGTACCAAACATAAAGTATCAAATCTGAAATGTAAATGCATGTAAAGGAAATAATACACATACATAAGATTAAATGCTCATGACACTAGTATTTCGGTATCACAGAAAACCCCTGTTAGAAGGTAAAAACTATGGTGGGGATGAGACCCACAAAATTTCACTACTGCAAAAATAAAGTTAGCATGTTAAATCTTTACAAAATTATCACTTCTGATGATCTTACCCTGTTAGGAGTACAATAAGATTGATTAGATCTACCTTGTGTTAGGA
The DNA here is from genome assembly GCA_018584345.1 of Thuja plicata. Taxonomy (NCBI): domain Eukaryota; kingdom Viridiplantae; phylum Streptophyta; class Pinopsida; order Cupressales; family Cupressaceae; genus Thuja; species Thuja plicata. Next base: position 796,252 of record MU228286.1, on the reverse strand, counting down.
TTTTGCAACACAATCTATGTGTTCACTTGGTTAAGAGATTTACAATAAGACTGTTAAGTCTACTCTGTTAAGAGATTTAGGAGTCTATTACAATTGTTAGAGAGTAACAAAAATTTGATCTGAAACATACACAATCTCAATATTGCTAATACAAATCCATTAAGTTCATAAAAATAAATATCACCTCAATATGAATGATAATACCTTCTTCTATATTCTTCTTGGTAGCCTTGCCTTAGTTCTATAAACTGATTTCTGCAATGTCGTCTCTTTCTGAAAATCCCTTGTCTGATCTCTGATGTCTATAGTATGGCGGCTACTTGATCATTTCTTGATCAACATACATAAAAACTTTTGACATCTATACATATATATGTCAAACAACATGACCTAATTAGGGCTTAACAACTACATCCTTATTCTAAGATCAACGGTGTACAAAATTTACCTTGATCATCTATACATAGGAGACATAAACAATTAATGTTGTATATCTGTAATTAATGTCCTCAATCATGTAAGTCGTTATCTAGGTCGGCTAAAAAAGTTTTTACATAGATTAATGTGTCATAAAAAACTTTTAGGTGGTCTTTGTTCCACTCGGTTATGTTGTCTCTCGATGCTCGATGATTTGTTGTATCTCAGTTATACTGGTGCTCGGTTATGTTGTGTAGCTCGGTGTTGTCTTCTGTTCAGTTTAGTCTGTCTAATCGGTAATCACTGTACTTGGTTTACTCAGAGAGTGATCAGTGTTCTCGATTGAATCCTCACTTTAGTGATTAAACCGACTGTCTTGTTTATGGATATATTACCAACTATCCATTATGTCTGCTAGATAACTAATGACAACTTCAATGTGCAATTGGAGTAACATTATCCCCCTTTGGCATTAGTATCAAAAACTTAGTATTGTACATAATGATATACATAGTGAATCCCCCTTTGTACATGGTCCTCATTTGTATATACTCAGTATATGTATATGAACTCATATAGATGATTACAGTATCCCCCTTTTACTATACATATATACATATATTTCTCCCTTTTTTGAAATTAATGACAAAAGGTGTATAACTTACAGTTTGTCAAAAATATTGGGATGGGAATTCTTGAGAGTTTCCAATAATTTATCCCATTCTTCCTTCAAATGCTCGAGGGTGGGTAGCTCTAGATTTAGCTGAGCATGCATATGATATATGCTTTCTGTCACTGATAGTTCTGGGGTGGCAATGAGATTCTTTGTTGTTGTCACATGTTTTTGCATTATGACTAAATGCGGTAGTAACACCGCTTGGAGCTCGGTTACATGCTCTTTGAGTTGTTCCTCTTCTTTCTGTAGGTCTAGTCTCTACCGCTTGTTCTAAAGTACCTTGGTGTAATGCATCTGCAATGCATGTTGCTTAGTTGAAAGACTCTGTGCACTAGCCTTTAGATCTTGATCTATTTGCTTAATCTTTTCACTAATCTCGGTAGTGTAGTGGTCTAATGTGCATAACTGTTGTAGAATAGTAATGGCTTCTGATATGATAGCTTCTAAACCATTTACAAGTTCTGACAGAGTTACCTTAAGTACTACCACTGCTTGGCTGATCTTCTCTGTAACTTAATAGTGGATCTTCTTCTCTGCTCGTTCTTCTAGTTTCTGCTCGACATCAATATTAAGATGGTCAATTGCCTCGGTGAGAAGTTCAAGTTCTTCCAGTATGGGGGCTCATTCATCAATGTTAATATGTGGTACAACTTGCATTAAGATCTCTTTTTCTTTCTCTAGCACTTGAGCACGCTTTGCTTCTAGTCTAATCTTGTCTTGTGCTGCCTTTCTGGTGCAAAGCTCACCATATTTCTTCAGTGTTTCCAGATCAAGTGTCTTTGGCTCCCAATCAGGAATCTCTATAATCTCATCCAGTGTAACTACATCCTTTTTTCCTTTCTTCTTCTTCTTCTTCTTCTTCTTGCTTGGACCGCTTGATGACAGTGAAAGTACTAAAGTTAATTGAGCCTTTTTGCTCGGTTTTTTACTTTGATTGCTAGGTACTCGGTGTGATACCTTGGTGAGGTCCATTGGTTACTTACCTTGTGTCTGTAGTAGATATATCTACTATTTTGTCAGGATTTTCTTTGTTTCCTTCACCTTTGTCCTCTACAGCATCAGTGGTATCCTTAGTTGTATCATCTTGCGTCATCCCACCACTATGCTTGGTGTCCTTACCGTGATCTTCACCCTTATCTTCAGTTGTATCTATTGCTTTCTCGGGTGACTTCTACTGTGTTTTGGTATCCATCTCAATTGCTTTGACCAGCGTAGGTAACTAGCCAGGTGTAGTCTCTTGGGCAACCTGTGATGTATCATGCTCATCAATAGTATTGGTTGCTCCAATCGACTCGTCAACTGCCGCATCATCAACTGTTGCAGGTTCTGTACTCGGTCTAGTAGGTGCAATAATATTTACTTTCTCGGTATCCTAGATATCTTTGATTGGATTCATAAATTCACTCCAAATCTTGGTGCTCTCAATATCCATTTCCTTCATATTATGCATTTTTATGAATTGAGCTAATTTTGTGTTTATTGAATGCAGATTTTCATTTCTTATCTGGCTAATTGGAAGTTGTGTTTTGGGGTCATTTAATCTTCTTTGCATTACCTTTTTCCCAACTTTGAGTTTAGTTCTTGCAGGGTAATTTGGTTGTAGAGAAATAAATTGCTATGAACCAGGGGTCAACATCCTTAGAAGAAGGAGAAATAAAAGGTTTTTGCTTGTGCACGGTCTACAGGAATATACACATGGAGTATATGTCACGTAACCATTGAGTCAAGCTTCAAGTTAAAGAATGAGAAAATCCAATCACATGCCATGTCATAGATGATATTTTGGGGCAAATTTTCAACATTAACAGGCTTCACCTTCATAGATAAATTCCACAGTTAATTTGTGAGAATGTTCTTCTTCCACACTCTCGCAGACTCATTTTTCCATCACAAATTTTGTCTTTGTTCCTTTTCAATTCGTTGGATTTACTCTAGTCATACACATTACTTGATATCATTGTTCAAAAATTTGTGAAGCCACCATTTACGGGTGACAAAAATTTAAGGGTTATGCAATGTTATGACTTTTGGAAGGGACAAGGCCACGTTGTTGGACTATTTCTCTGACACTTGTTACTAAATGGTCATGCCTACATGATTGTATATGATAATATATGATAATAGTAATAAAAATTTAGAAAGAAATAATTTCAGATACCTCAAACATGCTCTGCAAGCCAACGAGGGGTACTAGGTTAAGATTTGGTCTTGTCAATCCATCATAAAGTGAATTCTCTCTTGGTGTTTCTAGAACATGACCCAACTGAAAATGAAATACATGCCCACCCTCCTATTTTAGAGCTGAATATTGTAGTGAGACAAAATGCTGGAGGGGACACAACATAGGACAATGCAAGTGCAACAAATTCACCAATTAGGGTAGCTAAACATGGGATAAATGTTCCATAGGAAAGACAAGATGAAAGTAATGTTGTTCCAATGACCATGGAAGAATAATGGGATTTTTCTATATTTCTACTATCATGACTATCAAGTCCCTAGTGGAATATTTTTTGAATTTTGTACATGAAATTGTAAGGGAAACCATATACCAATGTGGGTAGTTTTTTCAAATTCTAGTTTAAAAACATATAAATGATGTTTCTTATTAGCTATTTTTTTTTTGGCTCATATAGTTTATATTCCATCTTACGTATGGCCTAAAACACCAACAAGTCATTGAGTGAGGAATGGATTATGGATTTTGGATTTTGGATGTATATGAGACTTGTATTGTACCCTGTAGTGTGAGTTTGTCCAGAGAGGTGATCGCTCCTGAGTCTTTTGATGTATAATCCTTGTGATGTAGACTCGCATGCTTATGTAGAATGTATATCTAGCATGTTCATTATTTCATTTTAGAGATATATATGTACCATTATGTCTTGTTAAACACCAACATTATTATGTTTTATGTTTTTTTATTACTATTTGACTTATAGAACTTGGAAAGGAAAGAAAAATTGTGTTGAATCATCTAGATGATTGTGCCTTAATTGCAATAATATTAAGAAAATTATGTGATTTTATTTATTTACTTTGATTACAATTGATGGAATGGTGGTATATTGGAGTGACACTATTCTACTTTATAATCATGAAATAGTAGGAAATAATGTACCCTTATGTTAATATTATAAATCCGAATGAATTATTGTAGTTCCTTTTGGGTAGCAAGTTGCATTAATTTCCTTGCATTCATATTTGAGTGGAAAACCTTATGCGTGTTATCATAACTATCTAAGGGAATTTAAATTTATTGCCTTTGATGGCTAACCTTTCTCTTATAAGAAATTGATTTGTATTGTTTCTTATATTGAAATTCATAGTTTGTGATCACTAATAAAAGAGAAGTTTCCATTTAAGACATTAATGGAATAGGTTGAAAATATTGTAATTGATAAGAGTATTGAAAGGAAAATAACAAGAGCAAGAAAATGAAAATAATCCAAGATAGATAGATGATGAAGAAAATGTTACCATGTGAAATCCCTAAACTAGGAGCAAGCACCCAAAAGCCAATACAAGGAGACAAGAAGATTTTGAAAGGGAAAAGAAAAGAAAAATCCCTTGTGATATTATGAATATGGAAAAGAAAGCTAGAGAGAGAGAGGTATCATTTACAATGACTCCAAAGAGTAGAAATGAGAGAGAGGAGCATCTCTTTTATAGAGATGAGGTGAGGAGTTACCAAGTAACTCACCAATCTATGAATGCCAACATCTATAATAGGTGTGTGCAAAGTGTCAAGATCCTCTTAAGGAGGATAATCTAATTTCCTTATTAAAGAAATTACAAAATATGACATGTCCTCCCACTTGGACTATAGGACAAAATATATGTAGGGATTCCATAGGAATCTCCTAATTGAATACATAGATACAAGTAAATATTACTCTTCTAACACACCCCTTTAATCTTTACTTGGGGAGTTTACAACAAGGGAATTATATCCAATTTTTACAAAAAACTTCAGCTTTATGGTACAAAGGTACATTTGATTGTGTTCAAGTGGAGGGATATCCACATATTTAAGTAGTCTTCGTGAGTTATACAACATGTGTAGATGAATTGATTCATTAATTGTGCCTTAATAAGTCACATGGATCAAGGAAACATTGAAACAAGAAACAAAGAAACTATCCACAAATAGAATGGCATATGATATTCAAGTTAGTATATCCTTGGAAACTTTTACATCAAAAAATATTATTAAAGTACTCTTATAGTGTAGAATAAGGTAGAGGGATAAATACATAAGATTTCATCAAAAGTGCAATGGAGCTAACATGATATCAAAATAAACCAAATGCTCAAAGTCCAAAAATGAACAAGTGAGGAATAAGAAACATAATCAATGCTCTCGTAAAAGAACCATACTAATGCACAAATGACCACAAACAAGGCCAACTAAAGAGAGTTGAATCAACATTGCATCAATCACATGGATATAGACAGTCCACTAATGAGTCATCTCACTGCAAGTGAATGGGTCTCGAATCCATCACCTACATGACCCACGATCTAAAAAATGAAGTATGTAGTGCATTATCACATTATTATATTTTGCAAAGAAATATGAGAGACAGATAAATTAGTAGAACATGTGACTCAAACACTAAATCAAACCATGATTCAATTTTCCAAGCATGTTTACCATCAGGTAACATAAACAAAGGGTTATGAGTGATAAAACATATTTCCTTCAAATATATATAAGAAATCCAACAAAGTGCAAGAAGGATTTCAAGAGCGTCATCCTCATCATGAGGAAAAGATCAAGATGAGCCATATCATCTGAAAATGGAGGGAAACTCCATGAATACCATCCTCTTTATGAGGAACAAAATGGAGGGAAAGTCCATATAAGGTAAGTGCACACCAATTGTAGGATGGAGGGATATTTCATGGGTCCCTTCATAGAATAAGGAAACTATGAGTCAGTTGTAACTGATGGGTTCTCCATAGTTAACCTTGAAAATTGGGCTCCCGATGCAACTTACAAAAAAAATGTAATAAAATGCATATCAATAAATGGTATAACACCATAAAATACCACCATGAGAATATAAAGAGATGTTGTAAAAGAATAAAAGTGCAACTATGTGGAGATGAACAGGTCATATAAATTGATAGCAAGTGATGCTAACCAATGAATAATGAAGGCAATAGAATAAGATACCTCATAAACCTTGAACAAACTTAAGATAGATGCATGCTACGAGGACTGAACAACAGTATAGATATTAGTTATAAACTTCATTGAATGTAAAGATAAGTATGAATGCCTTAACAAGATAGGAACCATAGTTACTTCCTTAAAAACAAACTTTCACTCGAGAGTTGTCAATCTGTTTACAAAAAAGGCTATAAAATAGCTAATGTTGTTTTTGAATTAAACAAACTATATAGCTAAGAATTTGGGTCAAAACATTAAGATTGAACACTATCAGTAAATAATATACGAAAATATATAATGTATTGAAGTTTAACTGAATGTTAAACAAGTGCCACGTAGTGGCCTGTACTTGCCTTAAGTTGTGTAACTAGTTTTAATTTTAATTAGTTGTCAAAAAAAATTTTGTCTATAAACATTTTTCATTGTTTTTTATACAAATATAGTTCTCTTAATTTGATTTTTGATAGGAAAGGTTAAACAATTGTAAATTGTAAGTGAGAATTATGTTGAAAGAATAAAATCTAGTTTAGTTTATATTACAAAGACATTTATAGGTTCATTAGTAGTTGTAGTTTTTCTTGATGACTTTTTAATAACAAAGACTTAATTTGTATTAGTAGCTGAAATTTTGAGGACATAACTTGTTAATAAAAAAATTAAAGGGACAAAACCTTGTTTGTTGTAGTAATATGAACATCTAAATAATTCATTATTGCATGTTTGAAATTGTTGGCATTGATAATGTGCATATGACTCTTATGTTAAATT
>MU228286.1:776084-789162 GCA_018584345.1 Thuja plicata | reverse complement strand
ATATCCTTAACCTCAATAGAATGAACCTCACACAATAGAATGAACCTCAATATAATTAAAATTTAATTATTAAAATTTTTTTCTTTTATTTATCTTTATAATAATTTGTATTATATATTTTCGTATCATAAACTGTTTCATTTCATATTTTGTATATTCAATAAAATATATAAGTCAACAAAATTTTAAATACTTAATATTTGTTTTAAAAATATTTTAAAAAATTAAAATAAAAATTAATTATAGATATTAATAACTATAAGAATATTAAAATAACAAATAGTAGTAAAGTTGGTTAAAATAAAATAAATCTTCCCCAATACAAAGCCTCTAATTCTTTAAAAGAATGAAATCAAAATCCTCAATACCTTGGGTATATCACAGAATTCCAAACTAATAAAATCAATGACGAAACTTCTTACTAAAATGTAAAATTTTTCCAGCTTGACGCAAATTAAAAGTGTGAATCAGGATTAGGCGCTTTTAGAATTCAATAGCTTTCAATTTCGTGTTGCAAAGCCGTAAAGAGAATACGAAGTGCTCTCTTCTTCCATATCTTCTTTTTCAATATTTTAATATCGTTTTCAAGTCTTTAACATTTTCCTTAACTAAAGAAAATCAAGATATTTCAAAAAGCATTGGGATTTACATTCCAATCAAATTATGCTCATGGGTTTTACTCCCTTAACCCAGTCTATTATTTACTAATATACATTGGGTAGTTAGGTTCTGGAGTCCGTTGAAGAAGAAGTCTGAGCTTGTGAAGAGGAACTCGCATCCGAACGAGCTGAACTACAGATGAAGGAGCAACATATAGACATGTTTGAGAAACAAAGTTGGGAAAGCCATAATGAGGGTCTTTTCTTCCAACAACTTTATGTTCGTGACAAAAATTTAAAGGAAGTTCCACCCGATAAAAGGAATAGTATTCAAATAGTTCAACTGATATACTCAAGAAAGTCACAAAACAAACACTTAATTCTAGCATCAAAAGAAATCTTTATCTATTCTTGATACCTGTGCTCATCATTGGATTAATAGATGTCATTGCATTGGGAAATGCAGAATGGCCAAAGCTTGCACTGTATGCAACACTTACTGTGATTTTAGTTATTCAACTGACGTATGAAACCATTTTCTCATCCAAGGACAAGTAAATGAACTTTTGGCAATGTACTGAAGTTCTTTAAGAGGCTTGGTACATGAGAATCTTTGAAACATGAGCTTAATTGATGGAGATACTAACTATGCTTCCATGCTCCAAACATCTGAGAGTATAGGCATAATTGGTAAGTTGAAGAGAAATCCCAAATGATAGCACAAGGTAACAAAACATGGAAAGTCCAAATGATTTGACATTATAGAGCCATAAAAGGAAACTCTAGATTAACAAAGAATTTTTTAAAATTTATTGGAGATGCAAAAGGAAAGTTTAAAATCATACACTATATCTGGCTATGTCGTACTGTGCACCGAAAAAATCAATAAAACTCGATCATAGTGACATTTTGAATGGAGAATGTGGTCAAGTGGCATCGTTGCTGCCTTGTAAATCCATAATAGCGTTGAGATGCATCGTAAGGTGGGTAACCAACATTTCTACCTTCATTCACCACCTGCATTTTCCCACTAAAGTCTGTGAATTCAGACAAACATTGTGCAGAATAAAGCAAGTCAGAACTAGCGGCAACCCTCAACAAGCCTGACATTTGATGAGTTGGTTGAAAAGAGGAATCTGTTAATCTTGGATTATTCACACGGATGTCATTGTACACATTTTCTTGATTTGATTTCACATTGATATTAGAGAGGGACGCCTTCTCTGGAAAGTAGATGTAGTGACGGGCAAGCTTAAGGTGGGACTAGGCTTCAAGCCTTAAGGACCTACAGGATTGGGTTCTCTCATAAACATAGCAATTTTGTGCACTTGGCTATTAAATTCACAGTTCAAAACTAAAATTTTCAGAACAGGTTTAAACCCTGGAAGTAAGTGCCCAAAAAAAAATTCAATCTATTGAAACTGGAAATGAAACGAAGCACTAATACTTACATAAAAAAATTCAATCTAGTGAAACTGGAAATGAAACGAAGGTTATCTTAGCAGAGTGGTTGCAACTCAGACGAACGAAGTTTGAATGAAGCTCAAATACCGTTTCTCTCGAAGTTTGAATGAAGCTCAAAATACATAAGCAGAGAAATGGACGACGCACAATGTGGGACAGGAAAGCCATGCAAGGAGTAGGAAGAAACAAGTACACCCATATCCTCTAAAATAGCAGCGGAAAACTTTGATCGTGCACTCCTATCCGAAAAAGCCGTGTATAAGACCCAAAACAAATTATCCAATGAATGTGAAGAAAAAAAAAATTTAGATTTATAAACTTAAAAAATATACATGTACACTTAGCACAAAAATAAAAATTTTACAAATATAAAAAATACTTATTTACAATTGGTTTAAGGAGATTTTTTTAATAACTAGTTAAGTAAATTTCATTACAATAGTATTTGCCTAACTGCAAGTACTAACAAGAGGATAAGTGAGAAGTTTAATTTGTTAAAAAAAAAAAAATTGTAAAAACGTTAAGGAATGAGTAGAGAGATAATATGATGTCAAAGAGTTAGAAAAGGGAATTTAACACTATGTTAATCAAACTTTTAAATGATGAAATAATGATTTAAAAAAATTTAATTTTTTGTTAAACTTTAAAATAACTAGGAAAAAGAGTTTTAAAAGACTAATTCTATTGAAATGATATTAAAAATTCTTATGTTATTATTAAAATGATATTTAAATAGATGGAAGCTATATATAAAAAATATTTACGAACTATATTTTTGTCTTTTTTTTAAAACGATAATAAAAGAAGTGATTTAAAATATTTGAAAAAGTTGATTAAACAATTTCAGAAACTATACAATATTTATTTAAAACTATTTTAAACCCAATGTAATTAAAGTATTTGAAACATAATTTTAATTAATCTAATTAAAGACAATATAATTTAAACCCTAAACCCAATAAGACAGATGGTGGAAAAGAAAATGAACAAAAAGCAGACTGCGAAGAGACAGAGGATGAGAGAGATATGATGAATATGGTATAGGGCAGGAAGAGAGAAGAATAATGAGAACTGAGATTTACCAAACCAAATGAAAGAAGGGAAGCTGAGACAGGTTGCGCAAGGTGAGGAAGAGAGGAATGCACAGGTATCCAAGTGGTAGCGATAAAGCCTGAAAGTTGACAGCGAATGAAAGAATGGTGAAAGCAGCGATTCAAATTGAATAATGAAGTTAACTTACTAATATGCAGCGAACAGATGGAATATTGGCAGTGAAGAGCAAAGGGCGGAGACCTTATAACCTTATAATATAGTGAGGTGAAGATGGAATTTGACTGTAATTGCACTCAAAAGAGGAGCTGCGCACTTCTAATCCAAGGTAACGTAAGACAGAGAGGAAAGGTAGGAAGAATGTTGCGCAAAGAGTGGAGGAAGGAAAGTTAGATTGAAATGACAATGTGGCTTCCTCCTTCAACAGATAAAGAGCACGTGAAGATGCATATTGGATGATATCTTCAACAAATAGGTTTGTTTGTTTATCATAAAAACCTCTTGTTACTTTACATTTCAGAGACAGAAGGCAGCTTTATTAAAGAACCAGCGCTGGGTCGGGCGTAAAGATATGGTCAATTTTGGAAGATGTTACAATTTTGGAAGATACATATTCTAGAAATGATTTCCGGAATATGGGCTGGACCTGTTTAGTTCACCCCGAAGATGACTGAGAAGATGCATAAATTATTTTAATTGTTTATTTCTTAATTTTTTTTAATACGGTGTGTATGTGTGTATATATATGTATATATACATGTATGCATATATACATATTTGTGTATATACACACACACACATTTGTGTATATATACATATTTACACATATACACACATGTGTGTATATATGCATGTGTGTGTGCATATATACACACATGTCTATACAGGGGTGTATATATACATATGTGTATATACACACATGTATATATGTATATACACACATGTGTATATATGCATGTGTATATATATACATGTGTGTATGTGTATACATGTGTGTATATGTATACACATGTGTGTATGTGTATACATATACACACATGTATACACATACACACATGTATATATATATACACACATATATAACACACACATGTGTGTGTGTACATATATGTGTATATATACATATGTGTGTATATATATACATATATATACATGTATGTATATACACATATATGTGTGTATATACACACATATACAAACATATGTGTATATATACACACATACACATAGATACATACATCTGTGTATATATACACATATACACACGTATACATACATTTGTGTATATATATATATATACATATACGGACACATACACACATACACACATTTAATCTATCAAGTGACGACGAGATATTAAATTTGCTTTTGTAAAAATTGGAGTTGGAATTGAAATTCCAATTCCACCTATTTAGGTGAAAGATTGATATGACAATTTTGAGACAAAATCAGAATTTAGTAATTCCAATTCTATTTTTATTCATGAACCAAAATATAGAATTTGGCATTATCATAAATTAGATAATGCCAATTCCAACCTAATTCCAGCCCCCAAACAAGTGACTTCTTAGGTGGGGTTTGACTTCTTAGGTGGCTCAGGGCCCACTTGCCTTCCGTTCAGTTTGATTCTTCTTTCTATTTTCATTTTCAGTTTCCCGTTTGCAGCTGCACTCCTCTCACACTCGACAGTTACTGTCACTGCAACTTCTGTGCAATCCACTTATCACACTCATTCATAATATACAACTGGGGGTTAAGTTTGAATTTGAATGTCAAATATGTCTCTTGCCCAAGCCACTCAAGATATCTATGTTGGGCTTAGTTCTATGAAATATTTGCTCCTGACTCACATTACCTACAAAAATAGAACGTTGCTTCGATGATTATTTTTTTGTTGCTACTTATAATGGAGGGATATGGATAAAAAGAGCAATGAGGTTCAGAAGCCATTTGAGGCTACGATCTCCAATGGTAAAATATAAAGCTTTGGACAAAACATTGACAGAAGAAAGCAAAGCTGAGATATTTAGGTGTTTTGAGAGGGACTGATTCTTCATGGTTCTTCATTGTTTTAGACAGAGTGAGATCTTTGATTTTCTTTTACTTCCTATGAAAAGTTGGCTTTGGATGGATTCATACTGGTGGCACTGGAAAAAGAAATAGTGAGGCTTTATGGACTTATCCACGTGGATTATAGAACATATAAATATAGTACACACAAAACATGAGTCTAGTACAAAAATAGTATGAGGAACTCTATCTGTGGAGTTTGTAACAGATTGTAAATGCAAATGTGGTGCCTTCATCAGAGTTGGAAGGTGTTTGAATAGAAAATCTCTATCACCAAAAAAATCTCAAAGTTAAATCTCCAAAAGGTAAATTAAGCTCGCTTGTATTTGGTTACAAATACCAATCAAACCTATGCACTCCCTAACGAATCCGTGAAGATGGTGACCCAGAAAAATATATAGTAAACTGATGAGATATGTATAAACCAGTTCAAGGGGTGAAACAACGACATACATAAATAAATAAATCTTATAAAATGCATCATCAATGATGTTTAAAATGCTAGCATAGCATATTATAGTTGTTCTATTGTCAAAGGATTTTTGGTTATTTTATCTATTTTTAGTGAAAATTTAATATCAAAATATGTTGGATCTTATAAGAACACTATTTGTCTAGGAAAATGGCCATGCAATAGATTTTCATTTGTAATATTTTAGGATTAGTATATTATAAGTTCAAGACACATCAATACAAGTTCAATAAGATTATTTCAAAATAAGTATGATGGTTTCATAAATGACATGAAGGGGATTATCCAGATTTGGTTATATACTAGAATTGGAGTTTTGATGTAGGTTTGCACTCAAAACTATAATTAGATAACTTGAACTTTATTTATTAATAAAGTGAGAGTTTTAATTGTGTAAGCTGAATATTTGTGACAATTTGTAGAATAGAAAAATAATAAAATTTATTAAAGTGGATCATAATCATGTTTACTATATTTTTATGAATTTTGAGATAAGAATTAAAAATAGGAGTTAAGATAAGTTCAAACAAGAAAGCAACAAGCAATACAAGAAAGTAGTTGGAATTGATACACAAAAAAAATGTTTAAAACATTAATGTAGGGCACAAGATTAGGCATGTCTCACATATATAGACTTAAAAGATATATAAAGATATTCAAGGGTTTCCCATAGTAGACGTATACAACATTCTTGAACACAATGCCTTAGAATTGGTCAAATTAGATGTATCATAAATGTAGCACATATACACATGCATACATACCTCTATGTATATGAGTTAGGATTGGGAATAAACCATCCTTTATCAACACATCTAGATAATGCATATTAAAATTTAGAATATACATATGCATACATAAATAAACATACATTTTTTTTGGAAAAATAGAAAGAAAGAAGAAAGAATCATGAAATATAATAATATTTGAGATTTTAATGGAATTTATTCTTCACACGTTAAATGCAAACTTGACAAGAATCTATCATCATGGTAATGGAAAAATAAATTTTTAAATGTATTTAATCAACATTGCTATTTTAACGTTGTATTATTTCTATGCACATGAGTATGCATCTCGTAATCCTAAACCTGGAACAACTTACAGGGTAGAAACAATTTGAAAAAAGAGTATAGGTGTGCAATACACTTTCTACAATAATCTATTAGAGGATATATGCACAAAAAAATGAATAAATCATGTAGTTACAAGGAAATAACCACAAAAATAATATATTATAATATAGTAATTTATATGGGGAAAACAATTTTTGGTGGAAATCCTCATAATCCAAAGAAACTCAATGTTGAAAAAATATTTGTAGAGTTGAAGCATTTGCAAGAGTATCAGTAACACAAGACCTAGAGTAATTCTAGCAACATAATAGGACCTACACAACTCACTAAATACCTCATACTCAATCACCTTGATAAAGGGAAAATTTGGAATCACAAACCATAGTTCATTTATTGAGACCATGGGTCAAAATAATGACCCATAATTGCACTATAATTGGCCAAAGTTCTAATGCCCAAGTGACTCATGGTCTCTATTTGAGGTTTCTCCTTTTAGAGACCAGTGTATTTTGAGAAGCTCATTAAAGAATTTTTCTTGAAATCTCTAGGGATGTTTGTTAGAATTGAAGCAAAATGGAGTAAGCCATTGAGTTAAAGACCAAATGATGAGATATATCTCTCCTTCACTCCAATACTCACAACACTCAAGATGGTGATCCTACAAAATCTAAATGATAATTTAGATGATAGACTTGTGACTTTGGAGCACGATTTTTACAAAGAAGCTAAATCAAGTATATTATTAGTCGCTAAATCACTATGTGTTAGCCATTATCGTTATAAAGAAACCTTGGAAATCATATAGCATGGGGTGTTCATGATATATGAATAGTTACATTCAAGAGATAAAAATACAATCATAATCCCTATACCCTTAATTTTATCATGAATAAGTAAATAAACAATTATTTACTCATTGGATAGATTTATTATCAAAAAATTGAAATATATCGTTAAAATTTTGTAGATTGGTGGAAATCTTATTGCAACAATCATGAATACATATATGTATAAAATTCACCTATTGGTTGTCTAGTTTTGAAACAATTATGAAAAAAGCTCTCTAGATTAACTTTCCATTTTCTATAGTCCTTAAACATTCACACCAACATACTAATCCACCATTATTGTTTTTCTTCCACTCACAGCTTCACTATCTACTCATCTACCATTGCTACCCAACGAAGCTTTATTTAGCTCATAGATTATTTTCCTTCCTCATTCTAGCAAGCCCCATCTCTTATGGTTTCAAAGGAGGACAAATATCTAAAAATTGTGTTTATTCCATTATCTTTATATTAGCATATCAATTTGTTTCTTGTTATCTATTTTGTCTACAATATTTTTTGTAGGTTGTTCACGGGGGTGGAAACACCAAAGCAGAGGTTTGGCAAGAGCAAGCCTCTAAACATAGCCACCCCCAACATTTTGTCTTGGTCTTCAATGTGCATTAGTGAGGAAGGACATCGATTGTGTTGGAGCTTCATTTCGTGGGTTTTAGTAATGTTTTCTCATTTTATTTTACCCTTCTCATTGGTTTAATTTTTCCCAATACTTACTTGCATTCCTGTCTTTTCATCACATTTATTTTCTAGTCTGTGAAGTACGTTTTACTCTATACTTTGTAGTATTGGTATAGGACCCGTTTATAGAGAACACTTGTGTGTTGTGTTATCATCCTAAACATGTGCACACATCCTTGTTGCAAAACATGCTTATTTATTTTATTGTCATTGATGTCAAATATTATGGACAAGAGGTGCTGGATCTATTGTGGCTTGGAGGATTTTTCTATAGATAGGTTCTGCTATATCTATGTTCCTAGAGTGGATCAGGCTTCTTGATTTAGGTTTGGAGTATTTCATTTAATGATTAACAATTTTTAGATGGGTTCGTGCTAGATATGAGACCTATGCATTTAATGTTTATCTCTTATCTGGTTCGGTCCTCTCTATGTTTTTGTCCAGATACTTCTAGCATGGGGCCTTATTACATTTTTTGTTGTTTTGGTCAACGTGTAACTTGAATTACAATATCCCTTTGGCATGGTTGACCTTGTAGTAATCCCCATTGAACTATCTTGTATATATGCATAGTTTGTGCTTTGGAAAAATGGATGTGAGTATATGAATGTAAGAAGGTAAAGGTTAACAGGAAAAAAAATTAAAAATTGGAATTTAGCGAAGTGAAGGAATAAATAGTGTGACAGAGTTGTGCAGATTAGTATCATTTTTAGGAGAACATTTATTTATCTACTATGTAGAGTTATTTTTAACTTGGATAATTCTTCATAGGTTTCAGTGCATTGGAGACCCTTTGAGAATTCTTCAGGGGCCATTTGTTGTAGGTGACACATTATACATTGTACATGGTTCTCACATGGGAGATTTATATTTCTCTGAGTTGGACCAATCAAAAATTAAGTCAAAGAGACCCCTTAGGCACAATGAATGAATTCATGTTATGTCTCTAGCTAGTGCTCAAGTGAAAATCTTGGGTATGTCTATGCACATGACCAATATGATTTCTCTTCATTGGTATGGTATTATTAGTTTAGGTGATTAAGGCATGTAATGTGTATATGAATGACTATTCAAAGGGTCATGTGTTGTAGGTGATATATTATACATTGTACATGGTTTTCACATGGGATATTTATATTGATCCTTGGACCAATGAGGAATTGATTCAAAGAGACGCCTTATGCACAATCAATGAATTCATGCAATATCTCTAGCTAAATTCCTCAAGTAGAAATATTGGATATGTTTATGCATGCCTCATTTGATTTCTCTTCATTGGTATATGCTTATTAGTGTAGGTGACTAGGGTATATTTTGTGTATATGGATGACTTTAATTATGCAAAGTGGTGTGACGCTTTGAGAATTCTTCAACGGGTCATGTGTTGTAGGTGATACATTATATAATGTATATGGTTCTCACATGGGAGGTTAATATTTCTCCAATTTGGACCAATGAGAAATTAAGTAAAAGAGACCACTCATGTGCAATGAATGAATTAATGTCATGTGTTTAGCTAGTACTTAAGTGGAAAGCTTGGATATGTCTATGCATGCCTAATATGGTTTCTCTTTATTGGTATAGGCTTCTAAGTGTAGGTGATTAATTCATGTAATGTATATATGGATGACTTGCAATATGCTCTGTGGTGGGATCATTTGAGAACTATTTAGATGGGTCATGTAAGTGATATGTTATACATTGTATAAGGTTTTCACATGAGAGATTTATATTGATCCAATTTGGAGTAATGATAAATTAATTCAAAGGGACTCCTCATGCACAATCAATGAATTTGTGCAATGTCTCTAGCTAGTACTAGAGTGGAAATATTGGCTATGTCTATGCATGCCTCATATGATTTTTCTTAATTGGTATATGCTTATTGGTGTAGGTGAATGGATATTTTTGAGTACATGGATGACTTACATTATGATATTTATCTCTCTATTGGTAGATGACCAAGTGTGGGAAAATGTGTTGTCTATGTAATACTCACATGAGAGATTTATATTGCTCCAAGTTTGACCAATGGGAAACTAAGTCAAAGAGACCCCTCATGCACAATAAACTTGAATTCATGCAGTATGTCCCTAGCTAGTACTCAAGTATAATTTAACTTGGATATGTCTATGCATGCATAATATGGTTCTCTTCATCGAAGTAGGCTTATTAATATAGGTGACTAAGGAATGTTTAGAATTTATGGATATATTACATTTTTATATCTATCTTCCTATTGGTAGGTGCCCAAGTGTAGGCAAATGTGGTGTCTATGTAGAAAATTTTTAACTTATATAGTGTGATCCTTTGAGTATTATCCAATGGTCCATGTGTTGTGGATGATAGATTATAGATTGTACATGATTCTCAGGTGAGAGATTTATTTTGCCCCAAGCTGGAATAATGAAAAATTAAGTCAAGTAGACCCCTCATATCAATAAATGACTTCATGTACAATATGTCTCTAGATAGTACTCAAGTGGAAGGATTGGATATGTTTATTCAACCAAGGCCTATCTTTTAGAAAGGTTATTAGAATGCACCCATTGTCAATCTTAATGCCCTCTTATCACCCATCATTACTCTCACTAAAAGTTTAAAGAAATTAAAATAGGTTTATACTAGCAGATTTGAAAGACCTATACACTATTAGGGTAATGCTAAATAGATGGAAAACAATAAGAAAGACATGTATGCAAGTTGATTCTTGGAACTATTATGAAGCATTTTGGGCCAAAACAAAATGTTTGGATGCTATTGGCAATGTTATTGAGTTGATAACCCTATATGGTCAAACTAATTATTTTGGTTTCTTATGCATGGGGTATTCCATATACAAATGATATGACTATTTAGCTATGTTTCATGTTGTGTGAAGAGTTATTATTCTTGTGTGATGATATAATAAAGTTCTTATATTATACAATTAATCAAATTTTTTTATATTTAAGTATTATTTTTGACATAGACTCCATTCTTGCACCGAATGAAGATTATGAAATAGAGAGTGTGTTGTGAGTTCATTCATTCATTAGCATGTATATTTTATCTATTTTTGATGGAGGGAAATTCTCAAAAATACCTTATTCATAAATGTTCACGTATATTTATATCTTGTTGTCGAATAAGATTGACACTAATCTCAACTAATTAAATGATCCATGTTTCAATTTAACTTATACCTCAAATATTTGTTCCTTGGACATCTATGATTAGGTTAGAAATTTTCTCATGAAAGTAACTTTGTATTATAACTAATGTTAGGGAAGAGGACCTGGTAGTTGAGAACCCTAACTCCACGCTTCTCAAAATCCTACATGGAAATTTCAAATCACTCTCATTTTTTTACAAAAACTTACTTGGAAATTCCCCTACTTATAACTAAGGTTTGAGGACCACATCATCAAATATGATGCCACATCAACATGATTTTTTCCAAGGTGTCCAAAACAGTCCCAAAAAAGGTGAGACAAATTGTCATGCAAAAATGATACCCATACTTGTGCAGCTAGTATGGCATCACATGATCGGTTTACAACTAAGAGTACATTTCATTCAATGAAGGATAGTCATCATAAAAATAAAAAATTTATAGTCATAACAATTGGTGTAATGTTGTCAAAAAATTGGACATTAAAAAATGCATAGATATTAAATCAGCAAATGGGAGTATCGAATTAGTAGTTGCTATCACAACCATTGGAACGCATTCGAGTATTGGATTTAAAATAATTTGTAAAAGAGCTAATTAGTTTGATTCACATGAGTTTGCAAGTAAGAGGACATGCAAAAGGATACATAAATGCATTTCAGATCTTTCATAGCATTTCTTTTGCAAAATTTCACCAATCTACTCATTTGAGGATAAAGGGGGAAAATCTCAAGCATACTCTAAGGAAGATAGAATATATTTGCAAAATATTATTCAAACACTATATCAATTAAGATTTTTTGATTGAAATTTGAGTTGTGAAACATAGCAGATACATGGGAAGGGAATAGATTTTATTTATCTTTTCTCATTGTAGATTACACAAGATCAAGATTTATTAAAAACAACATTTAGTTTTAGCAGCCCTGCTTTATTTTTTGCAGCACTTAAAATCTAGATTAAAACATATCACAAGTTCTCCACAACTTGAAACAAATTAACACTTTTTTCTTTGTAATTACTATCTGAATCAGTATTTACATTATTGTTGAAGTTATAAACATAATCTTTCAAGAAAAACATAATAGCTAGAACCAAAAGCATGATATGATTTAGATTATCATTGATCCCTCCATATTTTTTTGATGGAGAGAGTTATTTCACAAAGAAAGTTGTTCAAATTACAAATGAGCAACTTAGCAAAAACAAAAGAACACTTGATGAGAGACAATGAACTTAGATGAAGATGGTATATAATCCATACAAGAAATTAAGATGGTGTACAAAGTAGGCCATATAAATTACAAAGGCTACCTGGATAGACGATCAATCAGGGATAACTTTAAGGAACCCCCCCCTCCCAAAAATTATAAAATTGTGGCGAATCACATGTCATTTGGGTGAAAAAAATTTAATAGTGTTGGCGAATTCTGCGTCAATCAATTGATATTTGGTGGCGAATTTTTTAATAGTTTAGCCAATTTTTATAAAATAATGGCGATTATAATTTTTGTTTTTAAAAAAATTATTAATGTTGATGGCGAATTGTGTTTTGAAATATGGATATTGGTTGGCGAATATTTTAATAACCGATACCTTTTTTATTAAAAAATGGCGAAATTATTTTCCAAATAATTGAATTAATTTATTTGTTATGGCGAATGGTTTTC